>CAEGAE010062035.1:0-37236 GCA_903067095.1 Girardinus metallicus | reverse complement strand
TGGGCCGAAATCATGGGGAGAGAATCATTGGTCGGCCCCTTTAGGGTCCCTGAAGCTGTGAAAATGACCTCAGCAAAGTATCTGGACTTTCTGACTGATCACTTTCTCTCATGGTTCAAAAAGAAGAGCCGAACCTTCAGTAGCAAAATCATCTTCATGCATGACGATGAATGCTGCAAGGAAAACCTCTGTGTCATTGGCTGCTATAAAAGGGGAGAAACTCATGGTGTGGTCACCATCCTCCTCTGACCTCAACCCTACTGAGAACCTTTGGAGTTTCCTCCAGCAGAAGATCTGAGGGTTTGATGCAGTTCAGATCAAAACAGATCTGGAAGGTTTTCTGACATCCTGCAGACATTCAAGCAGAAACTTTCCACAATGGATGCATGAATTGTGCAGTGATATCAAAGAAGGTCCTATGTTAACATGTAACTGTCTGTTAAGATGTTTTACATTGAAACATCTTTTGATTTTAGTACATGTGACCACTTAATGCTGCACATTCAAAGAATGAACGTTTGCAGTTCTTTATAATCCATAAAACGTTTAGAAAATCTGCTGTGCATAATAATTTAGAACAAAGCATTTTGAGATTTTTACTTTTGAAAATAATACTGTTCTCATTGGAGCTTTGTTCAGTAAAATTTGATTTATACTCTAATAGTTCATGACTTGACAATTATACTGACCATCATTTCTATTGACCATTTAAGAAAATCTGAGAAAATATCACTTGCATAATAATTTGGAACATGGTGTAAACAACAAGATGCAACGTGTGTATACATTGTGCTCTTCTATTAAACGTTCGTCCTCTGGTGCACCTGAAGGGATTATGTGTTTTCTGTATTGTTTACACCTTTTTATACATTAAGACTCTCATTACATGACTTGAACCTAATTCGATATATCAGCGTTATTACTCCCTGTTGCTGGTGTCCTTTGACGCGGCAGCATCCCTGATATAAAGTATCCGCCCGGATCCACACCCTGGTTATAAATGGCTGCTGTTGGTCAGCGTGACATTCTGCTGCCGGTTCATCTACCCCGATGGTCAGATATATACGACTCCGTTCCTGTATCATAAATCCACACACACACACACGCCCACACACCCACACAAACCGAGCAGCAGCCTCCACTGTCTTCTTGTATTCTGACGATTGATGTACACCTTGTTGCTAAACGGCTCAGATAATTAAACCCTACGCTCTCCTCCCCTTTGTTTATGAGTGTGTGTGGTGCGAGTCTCACTGAACACTCTTCTGGTGCATTGCAACACACACACATTACTATGCGTACACACAGAAAATTGGAAGACACACGTCCACTCTGTCTCTCTCTCTCCTCTTCATGCTAACACTATAAATCCTCACTCTCTGTCACCGATCACAGCTACACACACACTCACTCACACACACAGTCTCTCTTCCTCGGTGGAAAGAGAGAGCGCGGGGGACGGAGAGAGAGAGAAAGCACCTGCTGGTGCTGTAAAGCACTCGCACAAACGGCGTCTGTGTTTCGGAAGACTTCAATAAATGGGAAAATTATACAGTGCAGGCAGAGCGGTCGCCTTTCAGACGAAGGTGCTTCGCCCCGGCCACGCAGCCGACGGCTGCTCTGGTACGCACAAGTATTTTCGGTTAAGCTTCTCATGTAAATATATTGCCGCACTTGAAATAGGACAAAACTAACTTACAAGTAATTTTTCCACAAGAAACAGGAGCTTGTTTAAAGTCAATAAGTCCTTAATATTGATGAAAATGTTCTACTTCCAGTGGTCAATTTTTTCACTTATAACAAGACATGTTTCCCCATTTTGTAAGTGAAATAATCTACTAGGACTTTTTCCATCAATGTTAAGGAGTTATTGACTTAAAACAAGCTCCTATATCTTCCTGAAAAGTTATTTCTAAGTTAGTTTTGAACCAAGATATTTGCACTAGAAACGCAACCAAAATTACTTGGTATTTTACAAGTTTGAAAAAAACAACAACAAGGCCTTCAGCAGCATTGAAGAAGCAGAATTAGATAAACAAAGTGGAAAATGACAACAAAATTATGTCCACCTATTGGAAAGAAACGTAAAAATAATTCTCAATAGACAGATTTAAACACAGAAAGATGAAGGATAAGAATACAGTGCTTTGTAGGGTTATTAGCAACGGCTGATCTCCATGTTTTATTTCAACAGAAACCAAAAAAATAACTTGTTGGAAGTTTATGGGATGAACTGAGACAAGAAGGAAACAACAGTGGACTGGAACGAAAATGATAAATGGCTTTAATGTTTTTGTTTTACAACAACAAATCCCCCCCCAAAGTTGGTATTCATATCTATTCAACCTTGTTCACCGCTGCTGTCACTACATAAAGTACAATGAAGCGCTTCACAATTCACCAGACAAATGGTGATATTTAATCTCAGTAAAAATCCAGCAGTTCTGCCCTGCAATAAAACACTAAATCTGGTTAAATCAAGTGTGTTTGCTGCAGTTTCTAACACAAATATCTTCAAAGTGACTCCAACAAGATACACCTCCTGCAGCTCTCCTGTATCAGACAACATTCCATTACAAACTTTGTAAATATTCCAGAAATAAGATAAAATCACACGTGAACAGGTCTGTTCACATGAGAAGCTGTTAAAAACAACACGCGTAACCATCCGCCAGCTACATCCCGTCTTTGTCTTTTTCGTTTGTTTTTCGATAAACAGTTTTGGTGCTAGGAGGAGGCGATTTTTCTGCCGCATCAATATCGGTTTACTTTTGAAAAACTGCGGCGGAAACGCTTTTTCACATGACCCGAGTCACATGGTTGACAACCGGACGTTGCCACCGGCGCAAACCACGAAGGAGACGACATGAAGACATGAATATGACGTTTTTTAATGACGTTTTGCACAAACTTATTCACGTGTGATTTTAATTCCCTCTCTCAATTAACAGAAACACCACAATTGCAAAATTGTGGTGTTTTCCGACATTAACAGAATATCAACAAAGTCTTGAACACATTTGTCATGGAAACGCAGCTGCAGTTAAGTTCCTGACAACTTCTTTGCTCTCAACGACGGCGTAAATTGCGCTCAGAAATCCTGAGATATTGCAAACAAGACAGATCAGAGGACAAAGTGACCACATGCAATCATCCCGCTATCAAACAGCCACACAACAAATATAGACAAAACAAGTACACAGAAAGAGGCAGAAAGGGGCCATAAAAGGCTCGCAGAGAGACTACAGATGAGTCAAAATGCAGTTTAGTACTTCTCCAGAGAGCGTGTGGGAGCCTGCGCTGCTCCGACTGAAACACCGAGGACCTTTTTCATGTCTGTACTCAGGAGCCTCTTGTTTCATAATGACTCCCAAGATTAAAGGACCAAAAGGAACAGGCAGAAGGGAAGCTCAAAACCCGAACCGATGGCACCGAGCAGCCGCTCTGCATCTCTTCAGGTGGGACTTCCAGCTAAGATGCTAGGCTACTTCCTCCCTACCTCTACCCTGAGGCCAGTGTTGTTGTTTTATTTTTTTTTTTTTTTTGTTTGTTTTTTTTGCTGCATAAGTCGTCTGGCTTTTAGCACACATCGTTTCTCTCGTGCAAACACACAGCCTGATGAATAAGTAAGGCCAAGCCCGACTGACTGGCTGCGCTCCGAATTACAAAAAAGCGCTCCACTTCATTTTCCACAACTTTCAAACGATTATTCCACAAGAACCTGAAAACACACACGGACTCGCCATTTTGTTTTCTGGTCCTTCTTGGGATATTCGTATCGATTTCCACTGATTTCATTAGCAGCTCCACCCCTGAATTAAAGAAGCTACTCAGCTGTGTTTTATTTATTTAATTGTTTATTTTTTATATATAAATAAATCTACACTAGCGATAAAAACAAAGCGGGGTAATGAAGTATGGATTTCCACTGCAGGATTTCATAAAATACAAAGTTTAAAAAAAATTTTAAAAAATCCACACTGAACAAAAAAAAGCTGCTAATGTTGCTTTTGTTTTAATATGTAGGGGTGAGGCTAATAATTATTTAAGTCATCGATTAATTTACCGATTATTCAGAAAATGAATTTGCCACATTTTACAGATTTTTCATTTAGTCACTTGAAACTTTTGCATCCATCTTTGGAAACATCAAAAGATGCAAACAAAATAAAATAAAAAGTCTCCAGTGAAGCTGAATGTGCCCAAACTTGAGTTTTGGCCAAAATATATTTATGTACAATTACGGTTTCTTTTTTATTATAAATGCAAAATGACTGTACTTTTGGCGCAGTATTGGAGTAGCTGCTGCTTTGAGTATGTTCTGTCAGCAAATGTTGAGTCTGCATGCTTCAGTTAATAGTTTGAATACGAATTAGTGGACGATTATTTCAATAATCGATTAATCTCAATTAATCCAATTCATCGTTTTAGCCCTGATGACATGGCAAGAGATAATCAAGCTAATCAGTTGCTTTTGGTGGAAACTATGACAGATTAGCAACATCTGATTCCCACAAAGGTTAGATTTTAGTGACTGGCAGGACCGGTTCCGTTTTTAATCTGTCAGCTTACAAAACATTTTTTCCAAATCTGAAAAATCTGTTTAAATGCGTCAAGTGACCAACGTGATGTGGTTTTTTTGCAACATTTGACACAAAATGATTGACCTGGACTGTCCAATTTGCCTAAGTCATCTGCACAAACAACTAGATGTATTTTTATGGACTATAGAATAAAGTACTGGACACTTTATGCCTTAGCTGATGTCTACAGCCATGGGAGAAAGAAAGCTGGTTTTTGGAGAAAGTAGATTTGTCTAGATCACCCAGCGATGCAACTAGAGATGCACTGTTTACACTCCGATACCGATAGATTCCTGAGGTTCTGTACCGATACGACACAGGAAAATGGCGCTGAATTAACTGAAAACGTTTGTTTTTCTAAACACAGACGTGTGAAACTGAGACTCAAAAAATGACTTACCTTACTAACAAACCTTCTTTCAAATCTTTCATGAAATACAAATAGGATATATATAATGTAAAATAAACAATAAACCATGACATCGCTCAGAGCATAGAGAGTAGAAACAAACTGAATAGATCTGTCATTACGGATCACTGACACCCGATCTAGAATTTTTTTCAATATCAGGACCGATACAGATATTGTTGTATCTAGTTGAATTTATAGATACAATAACTGTTGTATCGTCAATATTAACCCCAAAAACATCTCAACTCCCTCAACTCAGTTCTACAAAAAGAATAAAAAATACTTTTACATGTATCAAAAATACCAAGAAGTGAAAAAGAGTGTCTATCAATCTAACAAAATTTGATCCAGATTTATAAGCTGTACAGAAAAATCCAGTCGAGGTTTAAATAAATAAAGTTTTACAGCAAAAGAGACCCGATGCAGTGAAACCCCTTTAAATAAAAACCCACAAAATATCCCTTTAAGGTAGCACCGAAACACAGGCAACCAATCAGATTCCAACTTCAGCTCCAACACGGCCCTATTGGGTTCACAGCAACGATTACCTGCACTGCTAACACCGGGGGAACCGACACAACAGAAACTGACGCCCCCAGCCCATGCTGCTCTGGGCGCCAAGCCATATCCTCGGGTAGAGAACCGTCCCATGAGAAGGCAAAACAAACATAACATAACGTGACGTCACGTTATGCTGAACATAACGTGACGTCACGTGGGTGTATATACTCTTCGCAACGAGTTTTATTGATTTGACGGAAAACTTTAGCTAGTAACCGCTGACCCTGAACTCAGCTAACACTCCAGCCCGAACCCCGGGATCCCAGAATGTCCACTTAAACGCAATATCAGTGGGACTCGAGTCCCAGAAAGACTTGAGTCTCTAAAATGAGGGAAAATTTGACCTGAAAATCTTCGAAAGATGCGCGAAAACAAGCACGCACGCGCGCCCACATACAAACCCATAGGAGAAAACAAGCTCAGTGTCTGCCTTTTTTTTTTTTTTTACTTCTTAGCTCCCGCAAACACCCCGCATCGCACGCAAGCAGCCTTACCTGACGACTCGATGGAAGTAATCCTGAATCCCAAGAGGAGCCAGGTGACCCGGTGCAGAACTGGAGGAAAACGTGCAGAAATAATCCCACCTCTGACTCCAGACACAAAACTGCCTTAAAAGGAGGAGAAGAAGAAGAAGAAGAAGTAGAAGAAGAAGAAGAAATAATAATAGTAGTAAAGCCTCTCTCTTCCTCTTTCCAAAAGGTCCGGGTTAGTATCTGTAGCGGATGAGCACAGCCTCAGTGGCAGCAGAGGGGGAAAAAGGATCTTTTCTCCAAGATGCGGGGAAGCTGAAGTCCGCTCCAGTTAACCGCAGTTACGCACACTCTTTCCCCCCCCCCTCCAACCTCCTCCTCGCTCTCCTCCTCCTCCCCGCCAGCCCGCCCGCCCCCACCTCCAGCTCCGCCGCGCTCTCTCCTCCGCCTGTCCCGCGCCTCACTTTCAGGACGGAGGACGTGAATCAGCGACCCGGCGCGCTCCCTCCGCGCTCCTCCAGGAGGTCCTCCCTCCTGGCCGGGATGCGGCGTGGAAGGAACGAAGGAAGGAGTCGCTCTACTTTCTTCTTCTTCTTCCAAAAATAACTTCCAACCTGCGATGTGGAATCCGCGAGGAACACGTTTAAAGTGTGTGCATGTGTGTGTGTTGTTTCCCAAGTTTGTTTGTTTTGTTGTTGTTGTTGTTTAAATTAATGCACTTTAATCTGTGATGATCACCTGACAGTCGTAAGCAAATTCTAATTTATTCTTCCTCCTATGCCGATGCAGCGACCATCGCAGTTTGTGACCAGCTCGGGTTTGATCGGTGCAGGTGGAGTTTGCAGCAATATTTGCAAAGAATATTTTCCTCCTGAAAAAAAAAAAAAATGTCCGATGTTCAATCAACCAATCAGATCACGCATAGACATTTCAGCTCTGGAAAGCTATTAATAACTTCAGAATATTTAATAGCTTCTTATCCATTTGCGCTCTCGACTTCTCCGCTCCTCTAATGCGTCCCTCAGGGGTCAACAAGGAAGGGCGGGTGGGTGGGGGGGGCTCCCGGCTCAGTCACTGGATGTTGTCCCGTTTTGTCCACAAAATGCCAAAAATCCTTCCTCCCAAAAAAACAACAAAAACCGCACAAAACAAAAACAAGTCCACCTGGAACGACTTCATCTAGATAATCCTCCTTTCGGCGCAGGGAAAGAGATGCGCAAAAGCCCTGAGCCGCTTCTTTTAGGACCGTCCTCAGACCGACGGGAGGAGAGAGAGAGAGAGGGAGAGAGAGGGGGAGAGAGAGGGAGAGAGAGAGAGAGAGGGGGGGGAGAGAGGGAGAGAGAGAGAGACCAGCTTCCTTTAACCCGCAAAGTGAGGAAAAATGGCTCAAAAAAATTTACGAATTGTATCTAAATCTTTGAATTTTTTTTTCCTTCCCCCCTCATAAATAACCTTCCTCCCATGATGCTCCGGCGCTCGGAGCGGAGCGGAGGCAGGATCCCCTCTGCCTCCTGGACCAGAGGAACTGTTGATGTTGCCTGAGATTAGACAGACAGAGGCAGGAATGGACCGGAACCAGCAGCCACAGAACGCGGGCGCTGTTCTTTCAGCACCACACACACACACACACACACACACACACACACACACACACGCACACGCCCGCACGCCATCTGAAACACACTCACTCTATTTAACTGCTGGAGTTTCCATCTCGTCAGTTCGGGTTTCCGTACACTTTAACTACTCTGTATTTACAACAACAATAATAAACAATAATATTGTCATTATTTGAAGAAAGGAACATATGTGGAGAAAAGAAATCAGTTAAGCTTGGGAGAGAAATGGGAGGGAAGAGGAGAAAGAAAGTGGGGAGATGGTAGAAGAAGCACTGTCTGCTGCTGCTGCTGCTGGCGCTTTTGATGCACTATGTCGCCCCCTACTGGTCATTTGAAGAACTTATAGAGAAATGAGAAGAATGAAGAACCAGAAGTGGAGGTAAATGGGGGGAAGGAAGGTCGATAGAAGACTGCAAAACTTCCTACATTGATTTATTTCCCAGTGAAACTCAGTCGGATATTCACATATACACACACACACACGCATATATATATATATATATATATATATATATATATATATATATATATATATGACTCCCAAAGTGTTTGATTTATTAATGGTAACCAAAGAAGCTTTTAAAGAAAAAATTAAGGTGTAAAGTCATTACTTTGACAGGAACCCTAGAATCTGGAATAATCTTCCTGTCCATTGAAAGTCTGCCCCTACCTTGAGTTTATTTTAAACAAGGTTAAAAACCTTTTTATTTGCAGTTCCCTATTCTTAAAATTTTTAATTCTAGTCATTCACTGTATTTAAATTTTTTATGTTTGCTAAGTCTATTTTTAATCTGATTGATTTATTGTTATCTTGTATGTTTTTAACGTTTTTGCACAAGTACTTTGTATTGTCTCCGGCTGAAAGGAGCTATATAAATAAAGTTGCCTTGCCTTGATTAGTACAGACTAATATTCTTTCTTCTCATCTTCCAGTTGATGTACATACACTACACATATTTATTAAGTTAGTATTATCAGATATACCACACCAGCCCGACTAACTTAATGCCAATTGGAGCTTTGAGCCTTCTGAAAAGTGACAAACCCAGTTAACAACATGCAGGTGTTTTTATGCTGTGAATCACCTTCTGCTCTCTGCGCTGTTTACTCGGTTTAATTAAAAAGTCCAGTTAACAAAAGATGATTATTTTCACTCTCAGCTTTTCAGACCCCAACCTTATTAGTCATCGGTGCATGTGTATATGTGTGAGTTTTATTTTTAATTTATTTACCGTGGAGTAATTAACACCAAGCCTCCATGTTTTTGTTTAAATACCAGCTTCTTGTTCTCTTTTGTTATCAACACAGTTTGCTTTGTTTTATTACTTTCCCTTTTTGGTGAATAGTAAAAAGTTGTGCTCTTTTTAGGTTTTATGAGAAATGCTTTAGTAACACCTATGTTTTTTTTTCCTTCTGAGAGGAAATTTCTAAATGTAAATCTGGTCTAATTTTTGTTTGTAATATTCAAAGTCATTTGGATATAAAGTGCTTCTCCAAATTGTACAAACCCCTTTTAGAAAGACAAAAACAAGATATTCATATATAACTTTAAACATTTTTCTGCCTGTGACATGACAAATATGAACATTTCAAGTAAAAAACAAAAGAATTTCTGAGGCAAAAACATAAAAACCCAGCTGTGTTAAGTGTGCACACCTTAATAATAATTGTATTGAACCTGATTAACCTGATAAGAGGCTCAGTCTTAGAAAGCTGTCCCTGACCTTTACTCTTTTAGGTCCTTCTGCTGAAAACAGTTTATATGGAGGTTAGTGTTGAGGATTAGTTTTGGGTTTAACCAGAATCTGTTTACAACTTTTTACTTTGGATTTTATAATTTAATATAAATTACCGTTTTGAGTTGTAATTGTTATTTCAGAGAGATTTTAATATCTGGTTCAAAAATGATTATTTTTGGCCCTTTAATATATACCAGGACATCCTACATCTGGCTTCTTCTCATCTTTGGATTAGACCATTACACAACAGTTAGAATTAAATATGCACTGATATGATTTTAGTATCTGTATCAGTTCCGATATTGAGAAAAATTCTAGATCTGTTATTGGTGACAATGTGACCAACATAGTCAACCTGTTGTTTTAGTCAGTCTCAGTTTATTTATCATTTATTTTACACTGGCTGTTATACTACTAATTACTCTGTCTGAACTGTCTGCTGTTTTACATGTTTGACCAGGTTGTGAAGATATTGGTGAATTTCAGTGTGCTATAATGATGCAGAGTTATCAAATAAATTTGTAATTCACTACATTTACTCTGTGTTTTAAAAAAGAGAAATGTTTGAAGTCAATTCAGCATGTTTTTTCTGTATCCGATTGGTATCAGACGATTCTAAACCTCCAATATCTGTATTGGTACCAAAAGTGAAAGAGTGGATCGGTGCATCCATAGCCAGAATGGACTAACATGATCTATTGTATGATTACAATAGATCTGGAGAAAGGTAAGATTACAGAAACTAATTTCAGATTTAAAGAAACCAGAGATTTCTCTAAATCAGAAAAAAAGTTTGAAACTGTCCGGAGAGGCTGCCAAGAGGCAGACAGCAATGACAGCTGTGTTTCTGTTTACCATAAAATTTCACAAATTGGAATTACAAAATTAAATTTGCCTAATACAAACGACCCAATTTGGAAGAAAACTCATGTTGTAGGATGAGGTTGTTTTTCGGCTATATGAAAGCCAGGAAACAATTTGTGCATTTTGTAAAACTGCATCACACAACTCATCTGATCAACAACCTGATGATACTATTGAGGGAAAAGACCGAAGCAAGTGGTAAGAGGATGATGCATGTTTGTTAATGACTTATCACACCAAACTTATTCATGTGTGATTTTCTTACTTAATGGAAACACAATTACGAAATAGTGTTGTTTCTTTTCAACATTAGGAATTTATGCAGGTGTCAATAAAATGCAGATACTCATTCTGCAGATTCACTCACCTCAGCATGCTAATAAGTGGCTCCAAGTATTGATTTTCTTCCACATAATTATTTCACCAGTTGTGGGCACTCCAGTGGCTATTATTGTTCATGGAACTCAATTTATGCAGAAATACTATGAAAGCTATTTACCTTCACCCTCTGGAACAAAGGTGGTACCTATTATCTTGGTCAAGTTCTATTTTAAATGGAAAAAATAAAAGAATGGAACACAAAGTCACCCCAGTAGGTGTGGTAAGATTAGTTGTCAGTTAATTTAAGATTTATCGCAAGGATAAAGAATGATATCCTTGCGATGGTTCCGAATGGCTCCTTTTTTTAAATTTCTTGATAACTGTTATATTTCATAGGTAAGCTAACAAGTCTTTTCTGTTTTTTTATCATTATTTCTTGCCATCATCAGTTTAAATGGATGAACCAGTTAATTGTTCTTTGATACAATGGCTACAGGAACTCATTTATCTGAACCCCACACATCTGAAACGGTCTAATAAACAAACAGAGCCTTTCGAGAATACCTAATCATTTCATAATGGGAAAAAACTGATTACATTTTTAATACCTGCAACATCTGCAGTTCTCTTCAAGCTTATTTTAAATGAACACAATGTTCCTCCTGCTGTACATGTGAAAATGCCAATTAGGAAATACTTCTTTTTCTTCCCCACCGGGATACATAAAAGATAATGTCCTAAAATATAAGAAGGAGAAAAAACAAAGTTAGGACAGAGGCCAGGGCCAGCACAAAACTTTAGCATTAAGTAAATCAGTAACATGTCTGTTAAGACCCATTTGAACATAATATGTGAAACATAGATACCAAGTTAAAGGGCTGGGTGTCCCTGCTTTGCAGCTGAAACATAGCTAACACTTTCTCAGTACACTTTGTTTCACCACTCAACCATACTTTGCTTTGATTGAATGTGGTGATTTAATAGAGAACAATTCCATGCAACGTGGCAAGTTACAAAGAAGCAAAAATGTGGAACATGACAAAACATTATGTTAAAAAAGAAATTAGAGGCATTTGTGTATGCATATGAATGGTGTATGTGGTTTGGGATCAAGAGTGTGAAAATAATGATGTGTTCTGCAAGAAGAGGACAGACTGTGTTGTGTCATATGTCTTCATTTGTACTTATTTTTTATATAGTTAGATATGGCTGAAAAATGCATTACAATATAACAGTTTTATATAATTAAGTCTTTTCTTTGAACAGCAGGTCTTTGAAATGTTTCAGTTTTGTGTCTCTGATAATGGATGGAAAAGGCCTCTACGTCACAAAGTCTTTGGCAAATGTCTTTCCATCTCCCCCTTAGTGCGTTAACCCTTTTTCATAAAAGTTGAAAACACACCTCAAGCAAGCGCAAAAACATTTTTCTGAAATTGCGGAAGTTATTTAGAATTTTCCAGTTTCTATCAACCTTTTCTAATGAGATACTTCAAAAACATTTATTGAAACATGGACATAGACAGCGCACTCGAACACACAAACGGTGGATCTAGCTGTAAAGGAAAGTGTTTCAGGTAACAGTATCAGTACAAAATCAGTACAGTTCATTTTTCAAAGGCATTAAAAAAAATCTAATTAAATAAAAGTCAACTGGTGACAGAAATCATTTTGGCAGTCCGTACACCTGAACAAAACCAAGCTATTATTATTGTATTTAATTATATACATTGATATTTACTTAACTAGCAAATAAATAAAACACAAGAACGAAATGCGCACGCAGAGCATGCACATGGCCAATTGTGAGCTGCAATTTTTTAAATAAGTGATAATCAGGTTAAATAAATTTCTACTTTTTGTCAGTTTCAGTAATCAGACCTGTTCCACTGTCAGCTAGTCCAGCTGTAATCTGATAAAAGCTTAACTTGTGGATTCAGTGTTGTGGGTTCATCCAAGTTAAAAAAATCATTATTTTTCCATTTGTTACAAACAAACGAGAAATTTATTTATCAAAGAATCTATGTTCACTTTTACATTGTCTGAAAAAAACTAAAACATACGAAGGGAAAATTCCCACATTCCTTACACTGTGGTTTGGTTACAACAGGCCACCAGAGAAGAAATGTTAGTTTGTGAAGAGGATTGATGTTGCTGCTGAGACTAGACCAGGTTTATAATCTGTTTCATGATCAATAATAATTCATCTCTCGATCCCTGACTGCATCCAGATAATTAATTAAAAATGATCAAGTTTACCACTCTTGTGCTCTCTGCAATTTAAAAGTAGAGAAAACTGCAGGTCAACTGGAAAAATAGCCCTAACCGTACTGAAATAAGATGAATAGAATTTTACATTGTAAGAGAAAGAAGTGAAAAAAACATTTATTGTGGATAAATATGGGCAGCATTGCTGGGTTTTTCCAATGTATGTTTCTGTTAAGGGTGAAATTACATAATGTCCCTAAAAAATAGATCAAATAAGCAGCATTTTGTAATAAGTCTATAATTCATCTAATAGATACAGGAACTAAAAATAGTATTTTTTTTAAATCGTAGTTATAGGACTTAAAACATGATCAAAAGAATAAGAAACATTTTCACTTTGTCTCATATATTACTCATATAATAAAAGCAATATATATACATTCATTCCCACAGTTTAACCGGATCTTTAACATCCATTCATATGGATTCTGGGTGCTTTCCTTTGTTGTTTAGTAATAAAATTTGTTCAGAACATTCTTTCACCTGAGCTAGGTTCTCCTGATTTTGCAGACAGTATTCCTCTTTAGAATTCAGCAGAATTAAGAGAAGGATTTCTGCACAGCAATAAATGGCTATTTGATTAAAATGTTCGCTCTGCTGTCATTGATTGCCAAATTGAGTGGTGATTTTCACATTTTCCTTGTTGCTTGGGTTCATCCTTAAAAGAACAAATTGCCGCGTTGCATAATATAACTACTCTACTTCATCAACATCCACATCTGCCATCCTAATGTTTTTTTTCATTTTCCGAAGGGTTGTGGCCTTTTGGTAGTACAATCAAACCATACTGTTTCCTGAGAAGCACTGGTATGCCCCAATCAGCTCGTGACAATCAAGACTTGAATAGAAGTAACAATGAAATCTTTTGTGATTGTTTTTCTCATCCTCTTAAGTGTCTCACAAACACATAAATGTTCTTGGGGTATTGTTCATCGGTAACTACCACAAAAGTTCTCCTCATGTGGGTTCGATTATTTTCAAAATGTCTGGATGAGTTACGTCACGCATTCCCAAGTATGTATACACCAGTTATTGGTAAGTTACGATTAAAGTGAGGTCCATTCCCACTTTGATTACATTTTGGTAAACAAACCATTTTGGATACCTGTAGTTTTTTCATGGTGTGCAGTTTTATTTTTTGTTGTTTAGTAGTTTCATGTAGTATGGAAATAAACACTCAAAATCGCTGGAATATCATGTGAAAATGTATTAAGTTATGTACTATAATCTGAAAACATTTCACTACTCTATTTAGATAGTTACTCATTTCATCCAATCAAGTCTTAAGAAATATGACAGATTATGATTATATTAAACTCAATATAATATAGTCCACTGAGCCATCAAATTTTAATCTATTAAATCCAACTTTATCTTGTTATGTTATCTAAACATATAATGTTTAATTAAAGTCACAATAATACCTAAAATGTAAGTAATAACAAAAACATTTGTTTCTGCAACTGACTTCATTTTGATCTTACTTGCATATTTTATTAATAAAGTAGGAATAGTCTTTAAATTAGTTTCAGATTTTTGTCTACTGAACCTTACCATGTCTTACACCTGGCAACTGAGATTATCATTGTTTGAAGCTTTTGTGTAAAGTTACAAAATACCGTCATCCATCCATTTTCTAACACCCTTGTCCCTTAGTGGGGTCTGGAGGGCTGCTGCTACCTCCAGCTAACGTTCAGGGCGAGAGGCAGGGAAAACCCTGGACAGGTCACCAGTCTGTTGCAGGGCAACACAGAGACAGACAGGACAAACAACCATACACACACACTCATATCTGGGACAATTTAAAGAAACCGGGAATCGAACCCAGGACCTTCTTGCTGTAAGACAACAGCTCTACCAACTGTGCGACTGTGCAGCCCAAAAATACTGTCAAACCGTGATATTTTTTACTTTGTATTATTGTACCTTGATCATTTTAAATGGGGTCATGCCTATTTCCTTCTTCCATACTTTCAGGGTGCATTCAAATCAGCCCTATTTAGTCCACTTTAATCAAACTCTGGTTCAAACTCTGGTTTGTTTGCCCAGAAAGGGAGGTGTGAAAACATAATCGAACTCTGATGAGGACTAAAAATCAAACACTGGTCCACCTAAAAACCCAGGTCTCGGTTCAGTTGAAGTGAACTCTGGCATGGTTTGAATGCAAAGCAGACCTGACACCGCTCGAAACCAGGAAGCGAAATATACTGCAGGACATTCTGGGTAAATACAACCAAAACAAATGAGCACTAGCAGGGGACACGCCATGTGGTCTTTCGCCAAAGATCATTAAACCATTAAAACCTAGATCAATTCCATTTCCCTCTACAATTTAGTGAAGAAGAAAATTGTGCCCAGTGTTTGTGTTTTCTCTACAGGTTTTCTTGCAATTTCCTTCAGTGGTTATTGGCGCAGCACCACCACAGGTGAGGAGGTGAACAGTTTTTTCGAAGGGTTTGCTACATTTGAAACTGGGGTGTGAAAGAGAACTGCAATGTAACAAATGTTGCAACTTTGGTCCCTCACTGAACTGAGTCTACTGGACTAGGCTGAAAACACCCTAAATTATTATTATTATTATTAACACTCAGAACGAAGAGCAGTTTTATTAAATTGATTTGTTGGATTGAATCCAAAAGGAAAGACAAAAGGCACACCCATTGACGTACATTAAACCTCTAAAAATATGCTCATGCGGATCTTCAATACTAAATAAAAAACAACAAAAAAAACATCCCTGCGTAGAAGAGAGGTGAACTGTATCATCAGAAGTGTCTGGCCTTACGCCGAGATCACTTGTAAAGAGAAAGATGTTTCCAGGGCTTATATAAGTCCATTTAATAATGCAGCAGTCCCAGCGCTCACATCCCCCGCCGAAGCGGGTTGCTGTGTGGCGGTGCTCTTATTAAGCACTCAATTAAAGCCGTTCCCAAGGAAGAGGCAGTGTGTGCAACATTGTTTGAATTAGGAAACGTCGGCGGCTCAGACGGTCTGTGAAGACGTACCCCAGAGGAGCGCAGTGCCTTGAAACCAAAAGCCTAGAAGTGGCAGATCATCATAAAGTATCACAAAAGCAGGGAAAATGATTTTAATTTGATTGAATTACAAATAGGGCATTTAGAGATTCAATAAGAAAGAATAAATAGAGCAGGAAATGGAGCGTCTCAAAGAACCATTTAACGGTTTTCTTTGTTTGTTTGTTTTTTTTTTGCTTCATCTAAAACATACAAAGACACTCGGCGATGGGGCTTGCAGACAATAGCAACCAGCACTGCTGTATAACCAAGTACTCCTTCATGACAGCTGAGAGCTGCAAACACACAGCACCACGCACATAATGACAACAAGAGCTTACTTTGCTGCAAATTACATTTAATCCACAGTTTGCTTTGACAAAAATTATGATCAGCATAATTATCATGAGTGTATTTCTTCTGTGTTGGGATAAAGGTTTAACAGGAAACAGAACACAATCGTCAGGATTAGGTAGTTTAGAAAACCTTTCATGCTGTGCATATCTTTTTTGGTCAAAAATAATTCTTTTATTTTTGGAACAAGGTAGGAAGAAAAAGCATGAATGCGACTACAAACAACAGCCACTTTCATACAGCGGGAACAAAACTCATCTTTTCTGTTTTGTTAGTACACTTTTTGAATGAAGCATAATCCTGACAATCATATCATTTTTAGATCCTAGAGGCCATAAACACAAACATTTCCTGTCTGCTGATTGGCAGACGTGTTTTTCTTCACAACGCCTGCGGTTGGGCTCATCGAGCAGCTCCTCTCCCTGATTTACACACGTAATGTCTGGTGGACCGGACACTGTGCTGGTGTGTGGTACGGCAGCATCGAGGACCTTTGCTTATTCAGCATTTATCGTCCCACAGGGGAAATGTCTCCAAGCTGTTTATTTTTAAAAAAAATAACAGAGTTCAGGTTAAAACAAGTATAAAAAGCTCATGAAAACAGCTAAACTGAAACAAGTGGCTTTCTGCTTTCATTTATTTATGGTTAGCCCTGTGGAAATTAGACTTTGGCTTGATCCATGAAATATTTGTGGCAGTTTGATTTGTATTTTTTGAGATGAATTATATTTTCTAGAATGTGTAAATGTGTTTTTTTTCTGACTGAGTCATACTAATGTTTTGTTCAGTATCGACTTGATGGAAAGGAATCCATCCAACCTCAAAAGGTTTTGATCTTGTCACTAAAAAAACTTACAAAAAGCTGGTCAATAGTTACGTTTTATTCCTGTAATGCCAACAAAGACTTCATTGATTTGTGAGGGTATAAATAATTTTCAACATCCTATTTACATGAACATTAATATTTTTTGTGCCTGTACCATGTGCAA
The DNA here is from genome assembly GCA_903067095.1 of Girardinus metallicus. NCBI lineage: Eukaryota > Metazoa > Chordata > Actinopteri > Cyprinodontiformes > Poeciliidae > Girardinus > Girardinus metallicus. The sequence continues at coordinate 20,045 of CAEGAE010062035.1, read as the reverse complement.
AAAGAAACATCTTGAATGAATGAAAATAACTGCCATTACAATTATGTTCATTACTTTTATAACTGCAGCATGTATTCTGAAGTATTTCATTTATTTTGCCAATACGGTGTCTTTGCAGAGATCCATGTTATTGAAGAACATTTAATGAACAAAAAAAAGACTTGTTTTTAATTGGTTAAAAAACCTAGTCTGAACGTTGCTGTTAATGCAGTTTCGCTTGGTTCTCATCTCCCTTTGGTATTCCGTTGAGTCTTTCTCCCACTGAGCTAGATTCCTCCGCTAGAGTTTCAACTGGTCCAATCAGCAAACAGAAGGATAAGTTATGAATGGTTACATTCATTTTCTGCACTGTTTCAGAGTTGTATTCTTCCTGTAGTTTTAGCAATGGAAGCGGAGGAAGTGAAGGAAGCCTTTCAGCCCGTGTTGGTCATACTTCAATATTGAAACAAACGCCTCGTTGGGCACTTCTCTCTTTACAGTGGACGATGGTTTTTTTACAGCACATGCAATTTGAGAAAATAAAAAGAATCAAATGTTTGACCCACTGATATACCTTAAGGGTTTAGAGATCGCCTATTGTCCTACTGAAGACAACATTACTATCCACAAAACAATTTTATAACTGTTATGAATATTGCCACGTTTTACAAACAAACAAGGCCATTAGTCCAGTTTTTGATGTTTATTGAACTTTTAAAAATTACAGCCTACTGCAGTGGCCACAACGAAGGGAAAACAACAAGCAGGTGTAAAATAACTTTAAACCACATATATTTTGCTTTTACTCGCTCCTTGTGCCAGGTGTTCTGCCGGTTGCCATGGTTAGCCCACAGAGCCGAGGTTACATTGAAGAGCCAAGGCAATTAATGACAAAAAAAACATTTCTGACACAAATATGTAAAAACCCCAAACTGAACATTCAGTCTGTAACAGTTTTATGTTTTTTTGAATTTTCAGGCTTGATGGTTGTTAGTCGTTTTAACACTAGTGCTGGTTAATTAGTTAACTTAAACTTCTGCTCTAATGATGACGTGTGAGAGTGCAGGTGTGAGGGTTACCTTAGTTTAGTGCTAACTGAACCAAAACACACCGAACTCCGCAGCACATTGTACGGGTTCAGGTTGTCAAAGGCAAGTTATACTTTGTACTTTCTCAGTTTTTCTAGATTAAAACGTTTTCCTGACCTGACCCTTGGATCTTGTTATCTAGTTGTGGTAGCACTGAGAACTAATAGCAAAACATTGCCTCCCTTTTTCTGATTCTTTGCGTGATTGTGTAAAATTCTTGATTACAGATATTCCTCACTCAACGCATTGCGATGTTGCTTGTTTGATTAACTAAACGTCATGTGATGTCCAAACCAGTAAAGTATAATAATGGTTTGACCCAAAGCAACAGAATTTCAATCGCCATGAATAAAAACGGAAGCTAAACATATTTGACATTACGTTAAAAAAAGAAGGAATTACTGATTGATGACTGAAATCTTTAAACTCATATGTCCTAATATTTTTTATTCCTGCTATCTCAATAAACACAATTGCAAGGAAACATAATGATTATTTGATTGATAAACAAAAACAAAATGATTTTGAGACACCCTACAAACTGCTGTTTTTGTCATTTTCTTTTAACCCATTACAGTGATCCACCAGTAATACAGAATGCAGATTTTCCAGTGAGTGAAAAATTTTGTAAAAAAAAAATAAATAAATAAATAAAGAAAAATAATAAAAACTCATCTAACCTGTTGATTCCATTTGAGTTTTCAGACAGCACACAGGTAACAGCAGTGGAGACTACAGCCATGACTAACTCGGGTTGCATCCAGGCAGATGTAATGTCAGCACTTAAATGACATTCTATGATAAAATAAATCAATGTGTATAGTGGAAACTTCCTATGAGTCCAAACACCAAAGGCTCACCAATGTGAAATCTACAAAAAATCTACACAAAACCTGCTTCTCCGTTCCTTCTGCTGGGTTTTCCTGAAGAGGCATGAAATAAAAATGACCTTGATGACACATTTCTTCGAAAGGCTACTTCCCGGGGAAAGCATACGATGAATGTTTTATGCCGCGGCTCTAAATGTGCATATCCTGGGGTATTTTTTTCCTGTCACTTCAGTGCTCTGTCACTCCTGACAGGTTCGTTGGCTTACAGCATGTGGCCAAGCGTTAAAGGGCCGCTCCGCTTCCAGCCTCGGGATGTTGGGAGCTGCTGCACTTCGTGTCTCCAAGCAGGTAGCCAAAACCAAAATCCCCAAAAAATCCAGCTGTTATACTGGACACCTAGACAGCAAGGAACTGCCACCAGCAGCGCATAGACATGTTGCATTTTATTTACTTCCAGAAATTTCGTGCATACGCAAAACTCTGGAGGGCAAAAAGACGAATCTTTTACTTAACTTTCCATAGCGAGATACCACAGTGGAACATTTCCATTAACAAAATAAAACCTGGAATTATCATTATGGTAGGTATTATTCATTTAGTGCAGTGCAGCTAAGCAAAGGGGAAATAAGGCAGAAAAAACGTTGAATAACTCAAAACTACTCATGTTCTTTTTTCTCGCTCTGTCGGCCATGCATAGCCGTGGCCATAGCAAATAGCAGTAACACCACTATTTGTATCAGAATTCAACACAAGAAAAACCATGCAAACATTTCCACATAAAGAACATAACATTCATTGTGTTACAGTTTCATACTTTCAGGCTTGATGTTTATTTTGTGATTATTAATAAATGATTGCAACCGTAGATTAGCTAGTTACAACAGCAGTGGTGGATCAGCTAATTTAACCCCCTGCTCTACTGATTATCTGTCAGATTTGGTGTGTAGGTCGCCTTTATACTGAACCTAAACACACCAAATCCCACTGCAATCTACAAGTTTAATGTTGTCAAAGTCAAGCTAGCACAACTGACCTACTTCTCTGTCCCTTGCTATTTTTAAGTAACTGTTTTTTCTGACTTTGTTATCTAGTTTCCATAGTTTTGACAATTGGTAGCGAAGTACCGCGTCCCTTTTTAAAAAAAAATACCACGTGTACATTTAAGATTTAGCGCATTACGTTGACAGCTAAAACCAATGGTAGTCTTGGTCAGCAAGCAGTTTTTGTGTCAGTGACATTACACTGCAACGTGTCACTACTGGTCATATGACGAATATCTAAGTTAGCCTTGAAAACTATTTTTTTCATTCACTAGTGGTTCTAAGGTCAGCTGAGACTTTGCTAATGTTCCTAAATCTAGCTAAAAGCAACAATACAAACCAGTGCAACATCTCTATTGCTGTAAGATAATTTTGCTGAATATTTTCCTCTGTAATTATCTTACAGCAATAGAGGAAAATTACCGGGAAGACAAAACTTGCACAGAGCTGAAAGAAACTGCTGTATTTTTACTCACGGTTATCAAATCCTGGAATCCCATGGCTATTTGCTAATCAAACCAATCAACCCTCTCCTGCTCACTATCATCATTTACAAAAAAAAATAAATAAATAAAAATATTATCAGATGTCAGTAATGTCTCCTTGATGCTACATTATTGAGAGTATAAACTAGGACCAAGATGAGGATTAATCCTAGTAGTTGAATCCTTGTAGGATGTAGCAATTCTCTTTTTGCCTCTTTAGAATAAGTTCCGCTCTTGTCAAGTCAGATTACAAGTGTGGAAGCGATCACTGAGAGCGTCTCTGGAGCTGCTCCTTTAGTCTGTCTCATGCAGGCCTATATACATCAGCAGACCGATGCTCATGAATAGTGCATACTGTGTCATTATTACCCCTTATTTTAAATGTCTAACAAATTACACCATTAAACAAAGTGTTAACAAAAATTAGTGTAATTTTGGCAGATTTTAATAAAAATTTCTGAGTAGATAATAGTGAGTTCAAAGGCTAAAAGACAAACTTATGCATTGAATGCCAACCACCTATTTTATATATGTTATAAACTAAATGTGTCTAATGCAAACTTATTAAGTAGGTCTGTTACGATAACAAATTTTACTGGAAGATGGATTGTCCCACAAATTATTATACCACTGAAAATCAAAAATTATTTAATTTCTAAGGAATTTTTCACACTGGAACCGGAAAACATTTTAAATATACAAAAGAAAACAAAACAAATAAAACAACAATAGTTAAAATCGATTATGAAGTCTCTGTAACCAAAATTGTATTTCAAAAAATAATAGTCATTCAGCTTAAGCAGAGAAAACAGGCAAAAGTGGCCGGTAGTGCAGACCATGTACTTTTTACTGGGTGTCAAATGTTTTCAACAATATTAAAAGGGAGCAAACAAGTGGACAGCAAATGTCAATGAGATGCATTAGTTAACATGGTATTAATTGACGTATTGCTTATTTTGATAGGCTTATTATTAAGATCAGTTTGATAATCTAGTTTGTCCTCAAAGGTTAAAAAAAAAACAACCTAAAAGTAAACCAGTCAAAGAAGAAAATTATTGAGTCGAAAGAATAAAATTGTATTGAAATAGTAGCAAACTTTTTAAATCATCTCAGTAAGATGGTATCTAAAAGTGCTCCCAGAAAACCACAGCTAATATATGCAGTTTATTAGGAATGACTGCCAATTTTTTGGACTGTGCCCGTGAGCATTGACATTACCACTCCGATTCAAAGGGTGGCGCCAAAAATGGAGAAGATAGAAAAACATAACTACTATGATATACTGAGGAAAATTAGATTTTTTTCTATTGTTCTTTTCAGTATTTTTCTGCCCTTTTTTATCATCAGTGTACAAGCTACTGCACTGTCATCTTCTAAGAGATTGGAGAGAAAATTGTATATCTCCGAGTACGACAACTGTTGGACAAAAACACAAATGTGAGCAAACACGTGTTGGTGAGGTTAACGTGGCATATATACATGAACATGGAAAAATATTTCAAGGCCTTCAAGAAGTATACATTCCAAGAAAGTTTGACCTAAGGCTTATCAACAGTCACTAAACAAGCTGAAGCTAAATGGAAACTTTAAATACTTACACCAACATATTTACATTTATAGAAACCACTACCCTAATGACAATTCCTAAGTGTCATCAAGTTACATATATATACTCATAATAGAATGCATGTAAATGTACTCATAAAACAACACATAAAACTTAACACTCTTTGTTAAGATTGAATCAAAATTTTTAGGTAAGTGTAGGTTTGATAGTAAAAATAGTTCTTATCCTCCCCAAGCAAAACGAGTTTGGATTGAACACCAAAAAGATGACACTGCCCTCCATGTAAACAATGTAACAATGTCATTGGAACAATGAAAGTTGACAAGACATCCACAGAAAGATGTCCATCATCTACACATGGTTAAAAGACGGTTCAGAAGATAGCCAAGTATGATATTCAACATCTTTTTTAAGCTATATTTGGACGAGTACTATGGTCCAGCAAAGGTTCAATTTTCAATGTATTTTACAAAAAGATAAAGATATCCAAATATGACTTTCAACATTTTTAAACTAAAATTAGATGAGTACTATGTAAAAATTTTAACATATCTTACAGAAAGATGAGGACCCCCTAACCTGACATAGCAACAAAAACACAATGACCACCATGGATGTCCAGTGACTGGCATAGAATTGACGCACAAATTAACTTTGATTTAAAATTGGAGTATTCTATTGGTTAATATTTAACACGACCAGGAATTAGTTTTTATAGTGCACAACTGTTGATTCGTGTTTGTGGAGCAAAACAACTGAAGTTATAGCTTCCACTTGCGATGCCAGAGACCAGACGCATAAATCCCATAAACTTATTATGGTAGCTTTACACTGCAGTGCTGCCCATTAGACACTGGCTGCAAGCTGCGAAACAGGCTCTAATCCGTCACCATGACCCGAACCAGCATCACCAAAATAAAGACAAAACTATTTTTTGGATTTTATTTATATCCAAATATAAGTACGTTCCTAGTAAGGATTAACAATTGTCTTTAAAACTGAAGTTTGTTTTTATGCTCCGCGTTCGTCCCGTCCGTGCAGGGGACACCCGGTCATTGGCGGCGGCACTCTCAGTGCAATCTGCGGGGATTATGGCACAGGAAGGGAGGGTCGACAGCCGGCGGGATTAGCCGAACATCTGCAGCGATCAGAGAGACGCGCTCGCAGATTTAGATTACTTCGCATCCAACATGATGACGGTCCCACAACAAAGTAGACACGGGCAAATGAGATCAGTACGACGGAGAAATTCAGAGAAAGGCAATCCCGCCTCTCCACAGCCTCAGGGTTTTATTGTAATCTGGGAAAACTTGCGATAATGCTCTGGCATTGGTTTCAGATGTTTGGGTTTAATTTTGAGGTACGCTTAAGAACGCGCTTTAATAAATAATAATAATAATAATAATAATAATAATAATAATAATAATAATAATAATAATAATAATAATAATAATAATACTCTTACCTGTTGTGTGTTATTTCTTCCAGGAAATCACAGGCACAGATTAATCCGAAATTTGTCGCCAAACTAAATTTCACACTTGTGACGCTCCGGGCCACAGAGAAGAAGAAAAAAAGAGATAACGAAATAATAATAGCGTCTCTTTCTGGCTTGTGCGCAAAACAAGAAGGAAAAAAAAAAACACACGCTTCCGCTCCGCTTTTTGCTCTTGCGTGGCCCCCGTCCTGAGCCGCTACTCTGCATCCATCTCCGGCTCTCCCTGTCTCCTTCCTCCGGGTCGCTCCCTCTCGGTGTCAGCAGCGCGGGTCGAGGGCGGCGCGCAGGCGTCTCGCGGGTAGCATATCGGGGGTGGATGTGGGGGGGGGAGAAGTGAAGCCTCGGTGTGCCCACTCACTCAGATGCGTCAGCTCTCCCTTCCTTGCCTCCCCGCCTGCCCTCCCCTCTTCTGCTCCGTTCCTCGCAGAGCGCGGAGCGGGACGCACGCAGGAGAAAAAGCCCGAGAAGGGAAGCGCAAAAAGCGAAAGCGACGTCTTGTCTGTCTCCCCTCCCGACCAGCCTCCTGACTGCTCCGGCCATCCAAGCGGAACAGCCTTCCCTCTCTTTCCCCTTCCCTCCTCCTTCAAGTACTTCTCCTTTCTTTCCTCCTCCCCTCCCGCTACTGCTTCTGGGATGTCCTAGCTGCTCAGGATATTAATGGACCAAGTACCTGTCAGCTTGGCTGTTGCGCGGGAAATTCCTGTTAGCAGCAACAGAATATTTTATTCTCATGTTTATCTGAGCAAACTTGAACGTGTCAAATAAATGAATTAGCATAAACATCTGATGTGCAGGCACATCCTCATCACTAACAGGTGTTTACTGAAAATGCTGAATGTGACAATAGTTGAACATTACAAAAGTGTGAAATCAGCCATGGTTGGAGCTGAAGATGGCAAGTGCTGAAAATGAGAAAATTAAGTGTAATTATGAGAAGGTATAGTGTTCTGTGGTTGGAGGTAAAGGCAGCCAACCCGTAGAAGTATGAAGAGTTTAAGTATGTTTTGGTAAAACTCCTAAAGGTCAAAGGTTTGATGACATATCAAACTTAAATAAAAAGTATCAGTATCGGTGATACTGGCTCTGTATGTACTTGGTATTTGATTGATAACAAAAATGGTCATATTGCACAAATAAGTATTACATCAAGATTTCAAAAGTCAGAGCAGTTTTTAAAGTATCTCTATGAGATGATTTTTTTTCAGACATGATTTGCCAGTTTACTGTTATTGACATGTGTTTAATGTAAACCTGCTGTCACTGTTTCCTTCAGTCACTTGAATAAATAAAGTCCAGAAATCTTTCCAATCTCATCCGTACTATTTTCAACTCAGAGCTGGCATTTACACCGATATCATTGGTTTCTCATATAAAACAATGCACACCTTTTCACCTCCATATTTACTCCTGCTGGCATTTATACTGATATAATCAGACAGTTAGTGAGCGGCCATTTTCTACTCTCAGGTTTGGCATTTTAACTGTGCTTGCTAAAGTAAGCACTGTGAGGCAAAGATGTGGGAGGGTGATGGTAAAACCTGAATGGACCAAAACGTATGTTTATCATGAATAAAAGGATTATTAAAAAATAAATAAATAAATCAGACCATCAGTGCACTAATCAGTAGGAGTGATTTTAGCCAAAGGTTTCCAGCACCTCAACTGTGAATGAGCTGTTTTAGTCTCAAAGTAGTCTCTAATGACATAATCAGAATCATTTTGGTGTAAAATAAAAAAAAAAAAAAAAGAACTTATTTGAACACAACTATCAGTTTTAGCTGCGATATAAATACGGTTGTGAAAAAAATAATTAAATATTCAGATCTTTCAAAGGAAATTTAAACATATATTCCTTTCTGAAATATTTTTGTACTTATATTTGTAGAAAAAAAGTGACTTAATTACAAGTTAATACCACAAACAAACTCGTCTCTCATTCAGTAGAATAGTGGTTCCCCAACATTTTCTCCTGGGCCCCCCCAGTGTTTTCCAAATATTTTCTGGGCCCCCCCATGGATTACAAATAGGGAGAGTTAGACTCTGGCTGTCGGGTTGAACGATGTGTGAGCAGGGGGTGGGGGGCTCCGGACTTCCTGTTATACGATGTGTGCCTGGGTGGGGGGATTGGGTAGAGAGATTCTTAGAGACTCCCTGTTATACCCTTCCATCCACTCCAGGCATACAGCGTTCATCATTGTTTTTTTAGTTTTTTTCCATTCATCCATACTGCTTCCTGCGTCCCCCCTAGGGGGCGTGCCCCACAGTTTGGGAACCTCTGCAGTAGAAGTTGAACAAAAACAGGCGCGACAGCAGCAGAGGGGTAAAGAGTGTGACCCCTGTCCGGAGGCCTTGGTCTTCTAAGTGACCGTCCTGGTTTGAGTCCCTGCCTGATGACCTTTGCCGCATGTCTTCCCCGTCTCTCATAACTTGCTTTCTTGTCTATTCACTATCAAATAAAGGCCACTAGAGCCGAAAAAAGAAAAAATAAAGCATTTCTTTTTTTTTCTCCAGCTTGAAAAATGTGGGACACCCTTAGAAGCTAGTCTAATATCTGTGAGGCTCTTCTGGTGGCCATTTGTTGGTCTCTGACATCAGTCTGAGGAAGGTTTGCCCCATTCCTAACAGTCAGCTGTGGGATGTTGAAGGGTTTCTTGCCTGTTCAGCCCGTTTCTCTATAACCTTGATCTTATTCACTGCTGAGTGCCGCTGCAAACATCACAGAGTTAACCACAGCTGCTGCGTGCTGACGTCCCACTGATAATAGTGAGGAGCTGACTGGTTAGACTGCAGTGCACACCCTGCCACCAACTCAAAACACTGGACTATTAGTTATGAAAACACCCTTTGACTATCTTACAGAGCCCGTCTGGTGATATGGCAGAAAAAAGTCATGGCCACGACTTAATATCTAGTGGCCCCGACTAAAAACATTGCAATGAGTAGTTTAATTACGGGGGAATGACTTAATTGTAATAAGTTGTGGCCATACGTTTTTTGTAGTTTTGTTCTCCCACGTCACCAGAAGGGCTCTGTACTGTCTTTATCCTATCTGACTCAGCTGGAACTATTTTGCAAAGAAGAGTGGACCAGAATGTCACTGGATATGCAAAACTTGAAGAGCCACACACCAACAGGCTTTCTGCTGTTTAGCAGGAATAAATACCTATACAAGGCAGTGCCCGTTTCATTAGAAACTATATGAATATTGTGATTCACAGCCCATCCACATAAACTCATCTGCTGTGTGTAATGTGAATTACATTTTCCTGAAACAGAAAAATTTGCTTTTTAATTTTCAACAGAAGATCTAACAATAATCTGGAGTTCTTTTATATTACATTTCATATTTTGGAAGCTTGATAAATCATTTTCTTTTACATGGCATCCATTTGTAAGTTCATCTAGGATTTGATAAGGTTTTATATTCCTTTCCTGCTGCATTTTTTTTATGTTAATCAAAGTAATCTTTTTGGGGGTTTCAACAACCATGTTGTGTTTTAGAATAGCTCTCAAATGTGAAGTTCAGCTTGATAGCACTTTTATTTCACAACCCATCAAGACTCCGTATGCTTCACCGTTACTACACACACACACGCACACATATTATAACACACAATTCTTTTTCTAGGTCATACAACAACAAACGTCCTCACAGATATGAGGTAAGTGGGGCAAAACTTAATCAAAATGAATCCGGCTCCTGGCTGATTTGTGTTTCTTAAAACACGCTAAAGACAGAATGAAGGAGAACAAGGGAAAACTTTTTTTGAAAGAAACTTTTCCAACAAGTTCTCCAAAGAAGAATAACATTTTCTACATGATCTCTGATGAGTTCAGATTTACGAAGGTGCTTCTCCCAGCAGGAGCGTTCCAAGCATTCTCCTTGAGAAAACTTGGAGACCACCCACGGGTCTAAGAAATGGATTTGCATTTGGTTCTCTGAGGTAGGAGCAGAGATATTCATACTAATACATAAATATTACAACACATGCAAAGTACATAGCACACAGATTTGAAGTAAAACAATGTTAGTACAATACTTATGCTGCAACATTAATAGAAATACATTTTAATGAAGATAAATAAATGAATAGAGACAATAGGATTAAGTATCAATGAAGCAATTAGACTAAAAGAAAGAACTTTCATATTCCATTGCAGGTATACCAGTCAACATGAACATGGCACTTTAATAACCAGTCAGACTAACAGACACAACCAAAACAGCCCAACAGCAATATCACTCTGTGAAAATAACACAAAAATAGTTCAAAGTAGCATGTAAAATCCTTCCCCTTTTTCTACGCTGCGCTTCGTCCAGAGGGTCTGGGAGCTCGGCTGTTGAGAAACGATTGCTTCCTGGAGGCGTGGAATGTTTCAACTTTACCTGATACCGTTTGCCTGTGACGTATGTAATGCGCCAGTCAACGCTATGAAGCTGCCCAGAAATTGCCTGTGCTGTTAACAATCATCATCCGCTGCAAAGAGAGAAGTACTGGAGCACATGAGACCGCTGTTATAATGTTTATTCAATATTTGGAAGTGTGACCAACACAAACTGAATGGCTTCATTCACTTCCTCCGCTGCCATTGCTGACTCTACAGGTAGAATGTAATTATGAAACAGCACAGAAAATCGACCTCATTGTTCACAACTTCAGCTTCTGTTTGCTAATTGGCCCAGTACAAAATCTATCAGAGGAATCCAAATAAATGGGAGAAAAGCCAAAATAAAGCGTGATGAGAATCGAGCAGAATACAAAGAAAGGCGATGGACAGGCTGAGTCCAAATAGTTTTATTTGTATTTTCTAACTTTCTTTCTTTCCTTCTTACAGAAAAATTCTGTCATGTTTATGTGGCTCTGTGGGAAGAGTAGTTGTCTTGTGATTGGAAGGTTGTAGGTTCAATTCCACCTTCCTCCTGTCCCATGTTGGTGTGCCCTTGGGCAAGGCACTTAACCCCAAATTGCCTACCGATCTGCGTATTGGTGTATGAATGGGTGAATGACTCTAGTGTAAAGCGCTTTGAGTGGTCAAAAATGATTGGATAAAGCACTATATAAGTTCAGTCCATTCACCATTTTACAGTTGGGATGGAAAGCATATGTTCGACTTCTCATAATACATTGTTGCGAGGTAAGGAAAAAGGTATTGCGTGGGAATGCAGTACTTTTGCAACGTAACAAAAAAGAGATTAGACGTCAATATGTAAAATATTTTTCATGAAGAACTGAGTATTCAATGGTATGTTTTAACTGTTCCATACTATGTGACATTCATGGCAACAGGAGCAAATGTTAGATGCATATTCATCTGTAAAAATGTCGCACCATCATAAAAGCCCATACAAGTCATCCATCTTTCTCTGCAGCTTTTCAATTATTGGAGAAAAGAATTGCTCCCTTCATTAAGCCACAATGTTCAAATCAGATCGATATTCGCACGGAAAATCGACAGGGAACGGAGGGCCAGGAGGTCAAACTGGTCCTTTGCCATCTCTGAATCCCACGGCTTAATCAATAAACGGATTCTCCCTACAGCCGTAGAGAGCCGTGGTGTAGTCACTGATTCCATGTGACAAACTCACATGGTCACACAGGCAGGGTGTGTGTGTGTGTGTCATCCCTGAACCACAGGAGTTTGCATATTCACTCAGCCTGTCAGTGGTAAAGAAGCACAGTCTATCAGCACGAGGGGATTCTCAGCGAGGTTCGGCTTGAAATGTTTTAAAGAGCTCAACTGCATGAAAACAAGTAGCTTTGACAAGTCATTCCCACGCTGCGTTTCTCTGCCACACCAGATATGTGACCATCATTCAGTGGGGCTTTCAGACTTCAGAGGGATGTGGTATGTCTGCTTCGTTTTAAAATGTCACAGTTTGTTTCCTTCGTCTTTAGGGAAGACCTTCCCTGATTTGCACGTCAACTCTCTGGAGACATGAACAGTGTTAACCACATGGTCAGATGAAATATTTCAGCTTACTGCTCCATTGCTGGAGCTTAATACTGTGGCACTTTTGACCAAATTATTCTTTTTTTTAAAGTCCCGATTAGATCCAACTTTCATAGGTGATGCAATCCACTGTTGGTCCCAAATGTAATAGAAGCAGTATGTACACACACATATATGTGTGTAGGGGTGTGTGTGTGTGTATATATATATATATATATATATATATATATATATATATATACATTGAAAAGTGAACTGCAGAGCCACACTTGTTTCAAAGATGAGACTTTGCAGGAGACTTCCCATAATTTATTCCCCATGGAGACTACATTTATAACGATTTCAACAAGCACATTTACTGTAAGTCTGTAATAAATGTGTTTATGGCTCCTGGGTTATTGGGAGCCTTAATAGCGCCACATCACATTTTCAGACTTTCAAACTGCGATGCAAGTTATATAAAGCCTGGTCACAGCAGAGCTACCATAAGGAATGACTAAGATTAAACAGTCCAGTTAGAAATATCTTTTTTTCCCTGGAAATCTGGAATATCAATTAGATTAAACAACTAATAGACATTTATTAAGATATAGTGCAATCTGAAAACAATGCATACTACTTGAAGGTTTTCATATTTTGTCATGTTACAACCACAAACCAGTGTTTGTGTTGGGGTTTTATGTGGAAGGCAAATCTGTCAACTGCCTCCCTACGCAATATTCTGATTGATTGTCATCTCCCTTCATTGCTCTGTCTAGGCTTTCTCCCTTTGAGCTGGATGTCTCTGGTTGAACTACAACTGGGCCAATCAGCAAACGGAAGGAGAAGTTGTGAACGATATTAATTTTCTGTGCTTTTTTAAAATTGCCTGTAGTTTTGGCAATGGCATAGGGGAGGAAGTGAACAAATTAGTTCAGTCCATGTTGGCTACGCTTCCAAATATAGAATAAACATCAAGAGCCACCTTGTTTGGTTAGGTAGTTTTCTCAGGCAATTTCAGGGAAGTTTCATAGAGTTAAACTAGTATATTACATGCATCATGGCTGAATGTTAGGGATTGGGTAAAATTTAAGTCCACATGTGCAGGAAACGATTGTTCTCAATTGTTGAGAGTCCAGACCATCTGTAGGAAGCGAACCATAGAACAAGGTGCTGGTTGTTACTAGACTAGTAAAAGACAATTAAGTAGCAGCTCTTAATTATGAAGCACAGGAAAAAAAAACCCTCTTAACTTTAATGGCAATAAAAAAAAAACATTGTAATCAGATGCCTCATGGTTAGAATCTGGCCATTATGGAAGTGTGGCATGAAGAAAAGTATGAAAAGTCTCAAGACATGAGCTGGTGGAAGAAGTTATGTATTACTTTTCTTCCTCGTCACGTTGTGCTCTACTTGGTGTTATGTTCTCACATAAAATCAGAATGAAATATACTGAGGTTCATGGCTGAAGCAGCCTGAGAAGTTTAATGGGATTCAAGTAATTATGCAAGAGAAGTTATTTTTTCTGCTAAACAAAAGTGATGCAGTTGATCATTTTAATAAATCATTTCAACGTTTCCTCTCTTAGAGTAACTTGTCTTAGAGCAGGTGTGTGCGGCAGTAATTTGTGGCCCGTTTCCTGATTTTATTTAGCACCACAATTCAAGAACAATACAAATTTGAAGACTTTTTATTTTTAATTAGGGCAAATTTTGAAAGACAAATACAAAATTTCTTGCAATGGAAAATGTTACATACATGAAAAAATATTTGTCTTTCCACAGTGTTTGCATTTTCTTTAATTTGATATTAAATAAGACCACATTTATCTTGTGTCCTACTTAAATACAAATTCTGGATTCTTTGATTACAGTTTGCAAAATACAGCAAGTCTTTTTAAAGACAGAGTGAAGAAATTCTGTTTTTATGCTGAGGACAGACAATTGATGACATTTTGGCCCATATGAAAAAAAGTTTTGACACAACTAACCTACATGCTGTGGTATCTTAGATGCACATTTAAACTATAATTGCTTTTTTTTTTACAGGTATGTTTGTGCTGATATCCAAGGTAGTGTGCACTGAGTCGTCATAAGCCTTAAGAAAAAAAAGATTACATTTATAGTCAATGCCACCTGAGAACAAAATACATCTATCTGTTCCTGTCAAGCTGCTTTATGTTTCTCAGAGTTTTCTTTTAGTCAGACATGACTTCACACTCAATACCGAAATCATTTTCTCCCTTATGCAAGTAATTCAACCTCTGATCCACCGTTTTTGCATCATCCCGACATAAGCCTTAATTATATTGAGAGGGATTTGAGATGATATACTGCTTTAAAAAATCAATTAAAGTGCAGGAGCAGTGCTAATTAGAGACTATGTAAGAGGGGTATAGAAAACTGACCTACAAAAGGAGTTTAGCAAGAGAAAGATTGTGCAGCTGAAGAAGAAAAGTCACCTAATCACACCCTGTGCTAGCATCAACTTAAAGAGAAAAAAAACAAAACACCACTCTTGTAGTTCAGTGACCAATAACACACGACCCAGGGTCTAAGAATGCCCAAATCTCTGAGATAATCAGAAGTGTTATCTTACGTTAGTGTTCTGTAGCTTAGCATGTCTCACACAGCTTTAATGGCATTACTGCAACAAGTTTTTTGTTGGGTGAGGTAAAATGGCCAGGCCCTATTTAATAAGTATAAATTGTACATGTAAAACAAAGCAGTGGTAAAGAATATTGTATTTCAGAGAGAATGGAGGATCATAATAACATCTAAGCTATATTTAGCCTTAAGTAGGTATTATGTCAGCTGATCAAACATTTAAGACCTTCAGCCTTAAAAAGTCAAAATTTGCATAATGATTTGGTCGAGATGGCCCATTCACAGTCTCATGACCCCCTGGTGACAGAGGAACACAAAGGTATTCACATTATTACAGAAGCTAACATCTGTAGTCCGCCAAGGAAAGCAAATTGAGCTCAGGACAAACTAGCTAAACATCAACCAACGCTGCACATGACTTCCCAGGATAAAAACCTGTTAAAAGATGGATTGTCTGCAAATAATTTTGAGTCACGTTCCACAGAAAAATACACAAATACTAAACCGCGAACAGACATGAGTGGACTGCAATGTCATTAAAATTTCTTTACATTTTGTTTTAAGAAGGTTATAAATAATTTTAGCACATAACTTTTTAATAAAATGTGACCTAAGCAGATAATTTTTTATATTTTCTTCTAGACTTGTTTACTAAGCTAAATCATCTTTTGTGAGATGCCTACGTCATTTCTTTTCAGTAAAATAAAAATTACTAATTTTTGGCTAACCTGTACAATGAGACTTCACTGTACGGGGAGTTGGACTTTTGCCTCGTTTCCACCAAGTGGTACAGCAGTAGTCGTGCAGTTTGGTACGCTGGTTCTTCTGTACCTCAACATTCCTGGGCGTTCTTCAGTAGTAAGTCGACTACTGGAATCACACAACACAGTTCATTGGTAGGAAGACAAAAAACGTCACTATCTTTCAGGATATGGTAGAGGTACGCCATTCATCCTTCCATTCTTGATAAGAACATTCAGATGAAGCAAGTTTAGGTTTTTTTGCTACAGAGGTTTAAGATTTCACTTGGCCCAACTTTGCATCATCATCCTGCAGAGCACCTGCAGTAGATGGCCATTTTTACCACAAAAAAATTGTTTTACCCAGCAAGTGACATTCACTGTTAAACACTAACCATTTACAATATCTTGAGAAAGGATACTTTGACATATGGCAGTCCCTGGGGAGGTGGCTAGAATCAAATTCAATCTTCCAATTGCAAGAAAACTACATTTTCAACTGTTCCACAGCTGCACTTTTCATGTTCCAGTAAACATTTTTAACTCAAAGGTGATGCGTTTGAAGCAGGAGAAATGGGAAAGCTAAGGGGTTGAGTGAGTTTAAAAAGGACCGAACTGTGACGGCTAGATGACTGGGTCACAGCATCTTCAACACCACAGCACTTGTGGGTTGTCTCTGGTTTTTTATCTATCAAAGGTGATCCAGTGAAGAAGCATCGGAGAACTGGTTGATAAACCCTATTTGGCGCACATGGGACAGCTGGCCTCTTCTGATTCAAGCTTCTTTAGCTGGAATTGCTTAAGAAGTTGATGTTGGGTCCTCTGTGATATATCTTTCTGTTGTCTCAGGCCACACATGGCCGGATATCTAGGACAACTATCTAGGACAACAAATACATTTATCAGCGTTTTGGCATTTCATTCACACAAAAACTCAGTTTAAAATAACTAAGAACGATTACTTATAAAACTCCAACTCACGTAGAATTTTGAGAAACGTCTGAATTAGTGTTTGTGTGTGTCTATGGAAAAATGGAAAATTAGAGTTCCACACAGTCTGCGACAAATTATGCGCCAATATATTCACATACTGACTTTGACATGATTCCCTATCGACATCGTCTTGTGTTTTAATAATTTTATTTTCTAATACATCATTTAAAAGTAGTTCCAAAGCTGCTAGCTTTCAAGTTAACCTTCTGGCCCATGTTTAATTCCTAACAGGAAGTCATGCTTGTTTTGGTGCAATCTGATTGGCTGACAGGCTTTAGGTTTGTGCTACATTGCCCCCTGCAGGTTTGGCATGTTTAAAACAACGCTGAGGATTTGTGCAAGTCCATAAAGATGAAAACTTCTCCAACACCAATCCTGTGTATTCAATACTTTCTCAAAAGTGTCAGTGATATTCGAATTTATAAAGACCCGGCTACAAGTTACACCAAACAGTAAACCATATTTTCTCAGTTATACATTTGTCGATGTGTTAACACCTTAGTAGAGAGCAAAAGATGGCTTAACTTTGACAGGTAACTGGTTTATACAACAGAAAAGACTTTAGTCTGATTTTTTTAGTGCATTAGATCATCCATCCATCCATCCATCCATCCATCCATCCATCCATTTTCATTACACCCTTGTCCTTTGGTGGGGTCGGGAGGCATTAGATCGTCATTTGGGTTATTTAACTTTTCTTTTCTTCAAAATCTTATGCATGGATTTGATGCAATTGCCTTTCAGTCGTCAGAGTGCGACGCTAACAGAACCCGGTGACTCCTAGAGACTTTCTCATCACCGTCTCTGAAATTGTGTCTGAAAGCCAGCTGTGAATGAGAGGACCCACTCTGAGGTTTCAAAACCTCTCTATAGTATGAACGCAACCCACACACACACGCACACGCACGCAGACACACTGTTCTCCTTGCTGCCACTGCACAGCACCAGAGCAGCATATGATATAGAGCAGAGCTGTCATCCTCGGCAGCTTGGGTCTCATTACCGAGGCTGTATTTATCCAGCCGTGGTCAGGAAGTCTGCGTTTATCAGGCCTTTTTATCGATGGCCATCAGGGTCATTATTAGGGATGGACAGCATTTCCTGTGTAATCATAATTAAGTCATGGTGCCGCAGCCATTCATCAGCAAGGTAATAGTTTGAGTGAATGTTGTAAACGCCCCTCAGGCCAGCTTCTCTGAATGGTGTTCTGTGAGAATCTGAAGATTGCCAGAGCCTCTTTGTCTTTTTTATGAAGCTACATCAGTCCGTATTGGGTTAATTGAGTGGTCTGGACACACAACCATAATTTGTGAATCCCTGTTCTATAAAAACATGTCCTTCTAGATACGATGACTGGAAAAAGTTGCTATATTTTGTTACTTCTCAGGCCCCTCTAGCGACTTTTTTCTGTGTTAAAAGCTGCATTTCCACTGCCCATAAAATTACGAAAATAAATTTGCTCAATGAAAACATGTTAGTTTAACATTACCACAGTGTTAGCATAACGCTCAGGAGGAGTGCAGCAAATGTTACAGTCAGACAGCAGGGAAGTTGTCCCATCAGACCGTCAGTTCCCATAACCACACAAAAAATAAACCTCGCAAAAGCACACACAGGGTCAGTGGACAACGCTTAACTGGCTTACAGTATCATAAAGTTAATCATAAATTGAGTTTGTCGTTGAAAAGTATCGCTCTTCTGTAACATCGCAGACTACAATTTTCCCAAAATATTGTAAGTATAAGGAGTTTGTCATTCCATCGCCTCAATAAAATACCAACGTTTTCTGATGGGTAACTATGACTTCTAATGCCGTGGCTGAAATATGAATATATCTAATGTAAGGTATTACATCCATCGCCGCCATGATTTTTAATGACTCATTTCTTATTTAATGGAAACACTGCAATCGCTAAATTATGTATTTTCAACATTCACACAATATAGAGGTGGTGAGTCGGACAGCAGCTTCGAGCCTCACTGTGGATTACAAAGAATGTAAATATCATTTTTCATGTTGCCCAAAGTTTTTTTCCACCAAAACTGTAGCACTAATAAATTCCTGCATTTGAATCAGTGATTAACCTCCCTCACTATGTGTGCCTCCCTTAACTGCCTTTCACTTAAATTTGATATACAAAACAGATTTATGTAGAGTATGTTCCGGCTTAGTATTCAATCATTAAAGTTAATTTGTAGTTCTAAACATATATAGTATTTTTAGTCACCTTTTGTCTTACCGACATTAATATTCCCTCCTTCTACTGCCTGGATTGCACATGACAAAATTAAAAAATTAAAGACAAACCCTCTGTTGGTATTCTCTCTTTTCACTCAAGCTTCTTACCTTCTCACACAAGTCCATCCTCTCCTCTCCGTCTGTAGATTCTGTTCCTTGTTGGATTAAAGTGGTTGGTCTTCTTGGTGTGACCCTGATGTCTCTGCCCTGTTAGAGATTTAGGAATAGAGTTAATCCCAGATGATGGCAAACTTAATGATTTACACCAGTATTCCCTTAACCCCCACACTTCTAAAAACCTATTTTACAAAATTTGTAAAAACATTTTTCATCTCAGTTTGTCAGCAGAGATGAAACGTGCATGACATTTTGAATTCACAATAAATAGCTACCATTATTTTTTTATGACGGAGTAGGGCCAGCTAAAAGGTTTTTGTTTTGGTAATTTTATAACTACACATTGCGCTAAAATGAGGAACACTGGGAATCTTAAGAAGATACAGTCGGTATTGGTTTTACAAATAAGGATACATTTAATCTTTTAACACATCAGAATCAAATTATCAGCCGCAGAACTTTGAAATGATTGTTTAAACAACTGTTTAATTCAAAGAAAGAACCAGACCAGCTGAGCTGGTCACGTCTCATCTTGATAACTCTAGCTTTTATTATTATTATTATTAATATTAAAATGGCGTTTTACTCGTAATTTTGCAACTTTCTTTCATGAATATTGCATCTTTTTCTTCCATGAATATATGCTCATGGTTTTGGTCTTGTAATATTATGACTTGTATTTTTTTAAGAAAAATCTCTTGGTCTGACCCTTAAAATCCACCATACCTGCTTTACGAACCTTTGCCACCAATTCTCTTTTCACTGTCACAAACTTTGCCATCATTCCTTTAGGGTGGTAAACAGGGGTGGAAATTAAGAATGTTCTCCACCAGCCACAGTGGCCGGTAGAGAACATTTTTATCAGCCACTCAGACATTTCACCAGCCACTGTTGTTTTTTCTTTCAATTACAAACCCCACCAGTACAAGCAA
>CAEGAE010062030.1:0-12348 GCA_903067095.1 Girardinus metallicus | reverse complement strand
CAATGTTTGTATGTGAGAGTGATGTCACGGAAGAGGCGGGGCATCATTTGGAGATCAGATCGCGCATGCGTTGATACAATGACGTCAGCTTCATGCTGGATACTGGAGCTCCACGGTGTAGCTCAAGGCTAATCCGATTTATGAAGGCTAATTTCGGCCAGCCGTTCTCTCCCGCTCCCTCCTCAAGCGCTCGACGGTTCACTTAGGGCTTATTCCGGCGTTAGAGCTGGAGTAAGCGGCCTTGAACTAGCGTTAGAGCCCGAGTTAGCAGCCTTAGCACCGGCGTTAGAGCCGGAGCAAGCGGCCTTAAAACCGGAATAAGGCCTAAGTGAACCTCCGAGGAGAGAGCAGTAGAGAACGGCTAGCCGAAATTAGCGTTCATAAATCGGATCATCCTTTAGATAAACGCCGGTAACACCGGCGTCAGAGCCATAATTGAACCTCCGGGCGCTTGAGGAGGAAGCGGAGCTAACGCCGTTAGAGCCGGCTCTAACGCCGGTTCTAAGGCCGCTTATTACAGCTCTAACCCCTGAGTAAGCCCTAAGTAAACCTCCGAGCGCTTGAGGAGGGAGCGGGAGAGAACGGCTGGCCGAAATTAGCGTTCATAAATCGGATTAGCCTCTAGCTAAACGCCGCTAACACAGTGGAGCTCCACAATCCAGCATGAAGCTGACGTCATCGTCGCATCAACGCATGCGCGATCTGATCTCCAAATGATGCCCCGCCTCTTCCGTGATATCACTATCACATACATGAATCCCTCTTACACATACACAAGGTGAGTCTATATTTTATTAGTTTATATGTGCCAAGTAGTTTATCAACAGAAAGTGGCCTCACATATAAAAATAAATGGGACAGCGAGGACAATATTTTCACGTTCTGTTTTATGGTGCCACACAAAGTAAAGTTTCAATACGATCTAGAGGGAAAACTAAAAAATTATCACTATATCAAAACAATATAATACTTAAAATTATTTATATCATTTAATTTGATTGTCTGAAATCCCACAAATATAAAATGAGCCTTAAGTTGTTGTCACTTCATTTCTAATCTATAAAATGTGTTTTACTTAGTTCTAAATCTACAGTAGAACACACCTCTAGAAAACTACACAAGTGCTGAAACACAGTTTCTTTAACTAGAGCCCAAAACCCCATTTTGTAAATTGTAGACATTTTCAATCCATCATGGTTTTAATTTTGCAATATTTTTTAGTAGCAGGTTTAAGAATGCAGTGGCAGTACAATACATTATTATATTACAACATGCTACTGCAAGTAAAGATTTGCTTGGTGAACACAGACAAAGCTTGAGACAATTTGCAAATATTTATGAAAAAAAATGATATGCAGAATTGTTTCAGATATTTTGTCTATTTATTCCTGAGACCAGAGAAGAAATTCAAATGACCATCTGACAAATACAAAACTTTAAGCTAGATTGAGTCACATGCTGATTTAGCTTTTTCCAAGTAAACAGTCCAAAGCGTCCAATTTATTTTCTGTTCCGTTTGGATTTCTCTTCCTCATGCAAACTGAGTTTTTAGACAGAAAAATAACCTTCCAGCTACATTATTATGGAAAGTTTTGAGCGTTCTTTTCTTTTCCTCCACCGTTTTGTTTTCAGAAAAGAAAGCAATACCAGACCTTGTCAAAGTGAGTGTCTATGGCATTGTTGTACAACCTAGATACCAGAAGTTTAGTGTCAATGGATGCTAAACCTCAGCAGGCCTAAATCCAAGACTTTGCATCCAGTTGTGGTTTCTGCCTCACTTTCTGGACCAGAAAGATGCCCACCATGGCAGGGCATCTTGCTTTGGCATGGTTGGTGTACGATGTCTGGTACATGTGTATTTATTTCACAAATAAATAAAAACGTAGGAGATTGTTAATCTTTTAAACACCACAATGGGCAGAAGAAAGCTAATCATCTTAGATTTGAACTAATTATATTTTCCTCACTGTACTAACTTAAAGTTTTACTTTGCTGTCCATATAACTGGCAAATGGTGCAAGAAAATGGAGAAATATGACATTGGAATATTTAAATCTTAACCAAGAGGATGAATTTGAGGACAGGGATGAGACCTCTGCTTCTTAACTTTACAGACACTGGTTTTTAAATTGCTAAACGTCCCTGCTTTTACCACTAGAGGGAGCTATATAAATGGTAAATTGGATATTTTGTTCTGAGAATAATTTGACTGGTTAAAACTTTGAATTAATCTTCCTAGTTTGACTGCAAAGAGTGAAAGCCACAAAAGGAGATTTAGTTTCTTTGGTATTATTAAAATGTCTGTCCTTGTATTAGATGTTTGGAATGTTTTTTGGGGGTTTATTGGCACAAAAGTCTCTGGAGAACAATGGTCTGTTCTTTAAGATATGAGAAAGTCCATTATCTTTTCTCCAGTGATGGGCATAAAAGTGGAACCATCGGTACATATTGGGATTTTTCTGATTCCTGTTCGCACGATAAAACAGATGGATAATATCCAATCGAATCAGCTATTCCCACGTTCCCCACATTTACTGATACATTTTTTCCCAATCCACAATGAGTAGGAGGGGAGAAAATAAACAAAACTTGAGTGTGTAGCATGAGTCACAGCCTCGGGGGGTTGAGGAGGACGGTGAACTCCTGAAAAAGGACGATGGAGTAACTTTGAGATGGATAAAGTGCACTCCCATTGATGAGTCCAATTCATTATCGGATGAAAAATAGAAGGTGGGGGGCCGGGTAAAGACGCGTCCAAGAGTGGAGGCAGAAGAAATGAGGACGATGAGTCAGAGAGTGAGAGAAAAGCAAGGGATGAAAGGAAAAGGCCATGAGTGGGAGTTATAAACACTGGAGAGGAAGCACACAGACAAATGAAATGAGAGTAGACAATAATGACAGCTAGTCAGAGGATCCAAGGATACCTGGAAGAGGAAAAGAAAAATAATTGATAACAGAGAAGATCTTTAATGGAGAAGTGGAGGATGAAACAAAAACAAAATGAATAGCTCAAAGCCTCAGTTAGACTAACACGCTACTTAGCTCACATAAATAGTTGCTTAATAGCAGTGGTGGAGAAAGTACTCAAAAAATGTATTTAAGTAAAAGTACAAATACACAGACAGAATTGTACTTACTGTAAAATGTAGTGGAGTAAAAGTCGAAAGTATCCATTATTAAATCTACTTAAGTAAAGGACAGATCCACAAAAATTGTACTTAAGTACAGTGACAAAGTATTTGTACTTCATTACTTCCCACCATTGCTTAATAGCAACAATACAGAGAAAACCAGCTGCTTTTGGGTGTGACGGGTACTTTGTTTCAGAATCCCTCATTGCCAGGATCTGAATACATCTAGGATTGCCAAATAAATATCTTCTAAAAACCCAATTTAATCCATTGGGTCACAACAAGATGCTGAATTTTAATGTACATTTCTGTTTCTGGAAAACTACTTGGTTGAGGGTTGTTCCCAGTGGTGAAGCTCCGACTCCCTCTACTGGCAGTGCAAACAAATGCGCCTTTGCTCACATCAGGAATGTGCAGCAGGTGCAGAAGGTGGATTGACAATTACCCAAGCTGAGCCACATGTTTTTCGCCTGATGAAGACATGCACTCTACCTTAAATGACCACCAGCCTAATGCCAAAAGTGACAAAGAGAGAAAAGTAATAATAACTCAAGATAAAAAGAAAACCAAAGATCAAGAAATGCCACAAAGAAGCAAAAAACAATTTTCAGAAATAACATGGAGGTAAATATGAGTAAAAATATCAACTGGGATAAAGAAAATATGATAGCAGCAGACCATGTACCACAGAACCAGTAATCTCCAACTTATAGAACCTAAAAAGGGTAAAAATAAAACTATGCCTCTTTGACAAACTACTGAACTAGATAATGCCTAGCATAACTTGTAATATGGGTTATAAACTGAGTGAGTTTAAGTTTTGAGACCTTTCATACCTTCTCCCCACTTTACTGTTAGCACCACTGCTGGCTGATTTATTAATGCAATACTTTGTTCCTGGGTTACTGGACATCAGTGAGGTTTTAGTGAGGAATTAGTCCAATTACATTTTGACTGTAATTTAAAATGTAGTTTTTTAATAAACATCCATACCTACACTTTTCCACATTTCCTAGTTTTGAGAAAAAAAAATAGAGGATGAAGACAAGAGACTTTTAGAACTACAACCTGCAGTAAGTAGATTATATTTTGAAAATGTGTAAAATATTTGCCATGTATGGTGAAGACTAATAATATTGGCATTCATAAAAAAAAGCCTGTGTTGCAATCCTTAGAAAGCAACTCCAGTAAACTGAAGTGGAGTAAAAAACTAAATCATACAATAAATATTATCTATTTTTTGTGTAAGAGAGCGAAATCAATTAATCTCTATTGGAAAACTAGAGCTGTGCATCACCAAGGTTTTCATGAATTTGGTTATTTATTTTATTAGAAATTTTAGGTGCAGTTCCAATCAACTCCATGTGGTGGAGCCCCAAATCTGAGATTTCATCTGGTGATGCACTACAGTAAAAGTCAGCACCAATATTTGGAAATGTAGAGGAAAAGAAAACATAAAATCTATTTGGTTATTTCACATTTTTACGGAAAACAATAGTTTTCCAAAATCCCTACTTTAAAAATCATGCCATATCTTGAAACATTTTACTAATTTTGAAATTATTTAGTAAAAGTGATGACTATAAATGGACAGCAAGACCAAACAAAAAGCTCCAGGTACTTTAGGGAGAAACTCAAGGAACTAATGTAAAGTGTTAAAATCCAGCGTTATTTACAAATTGAAAATTAATCCATAAATGTGAAACATTTTCCTAAATAAGAATATAGGTATTAAAACCATAAGGACAGATTTGAGTTGTAGTCATTTGGATTTTGTTTAGCGAAACATAAAAGGTAGCAAACCAGTCCAGTCCCAATAACAATAACTGGTGCAACTTCAGAGCTGTTGGTCATTGTTAAGCAACTGGAATCTTATACTGACAAACTTTTCAAAACATTTATTTCTGCATACAAAAAAAATTAATCAGTCAAAAGAAAAAAAAAAAAAGTTTTTGTCCTTATGCTTACTTTAATGATTCCAGAAGTATGAATCCATGTTTGTTAAAGAAGAGCTTACATTTAATATTTGTGTTTTTACACACCTTAGTGCTTACTTGACTGTCTTTGTTTGGGTAGAACCATGAGACGTTATCAAGGTGGTTTTATTGGATACCCTGCAGGCATTATTATGGAGCATTATGAGTCCATCCTTACAGTCTTTCCAGCTCTGCCATTGGTCCATCGCTGACAGTTTGCAGCAGATTAGCCAGTAGACTGAGATTGTCTTAGTGCAGCAGACATAAGGTGGCTCAAGATTACACTTAATTGGTTTGTTCACTTGAGAACTGATTGGAGTTTACCTTTAAGAAAATGGCAGAACATGGCAGTACCACCATTTCTTGCTTCTACACTTTTTGCTTTGTAACTTTAAATAATTCTTAAAATAGCTTAAGCGAAGAATCAGCTTTTATTTTTAAGAATCCAAAGATCAAGAAGTCAAAGCTAAGCGATGCTAGCATCCCCTCAGTTAAAGTTCTTTTTAGTAATGATTCTGTATTTCATTTGTATTGGAAGTCAGAGCTCAAATCTGGTAATAAAGTTAAACCGAAGTTGTAAGCACTTTTCCAGTTTAAAGTCAGAAAAACAGAGTAATTTTCTATCTGTTGTGTTATTTTCCATTAGCAAAACAAACTAGGTTGTACATTTCGTCTACTTCATGTATTCAAGGACTAACACGACATGGTCACAGATACATTTATTGCAGCTTTGTGTGCCTCTTGTTTAATGGGATACAAACTAACATAGGTGCAAATAAATTGTTTATGCTTGTAATGCTTAGACGCGGCAGCCATTTTGGATATCAAACCTGAGGCTGCATGGCCTTTAGCAGTCAGAACTCTTGCTTTCAGAAATGCTTAATTTAATTTGGTCCAAACTGACATAACGTTACACAGTTGCTACAGATTCATCCATTGCACTGCCATGAAAGGTTTAAGAAAAGTACTATGAGGTAACCAGACTACTGGTCAGAAAGGACCAGAAGCTTCTGTTAAGTTTTACATTTTCTAATGCAGAGAAAGCTTTTTAATTTGAGCTGAGAAGCTAGTTTACTTTTTTATGCTAAAACGAGACAAACTTAGCTTAGCCTCTTGACATTAGCTATATTTAGTGTATTTAGAGGCCAAAGAAAATGAGCAACTGTTGTTCCACTTTCAAACTAGCCTACATTAAGCAGGGAATAAAATAAGGTTCGATCAATGGATAAAACTGGAAATTATGATTAAACTGCTACTGACATTTTTGCGGCACAGCAAGCATGCTCTGACTGTTGAACAGACAAAAAAACAAAAACAAACAAAGATGAAGGGGTAATGGAGACGTCACCAAGAGGCTTTAACGAAGTGGGTAGGAAGTTGGATGAATAGGATTTGGAAATTGAACACGGGATTAGTTGTGTGTGAGTGAGCTACACCAGCTGGCAGAGTCCTTCCCATTAACAAGGAAAGCCCGTGTGTGTGTGAGGTACACACTTCATCTGTTATGATTATAAATCCTCTTCAGATGATCCCCCCCTCAAAGCATATGTACATTTCTAGAGCTAGGATACACTTACCAACACCGATGCCAAAAGGTACAAACAAAACAACAGTTTCACTTTTAATGTTGCAAATAATACACGATCTCCGACAGTGCACCACAAATAAATTCAGTTAGTTTGTCTATAATTGAATGTCACCTCATTTCTGTTACTATTCATTTTCCATCAGATAATAATGAAGAAAATGTTGCAACGTCTCTTTATCCATCTGCCAGTCTCCATGGTGTGAAATTGATGTTTTTTCAAACCATTTATTCCATCTTACTCATGTGGCCTAATTAGACTTTTTAATGGAACTGGCCTGTAATTAATGTTATTAGTTCCATCTGTGCTTGTCATCCTCCTGACAGTCCACATTTCATTTTCAAAATAAATGTTTTAGTCTTTAAAGTTGTCTCCTTTTCAAGCAAAAGCTGACATGTTTACAACTTCTCTGTTCCATGAACTCAAAATCAAAGTCTGGCAATAAAAGGAAAAAAAAAGTTTTTGATTCTGTGATTTTTTTTTTTTTTTATGTGTGTGCAGAACTTTCGCATCCTCAATAGGATTTAAAACACTTCCTATTATTAGCCTGGCTTGTATTTTCTAGGTCTACAAAACAAAACACTTTTGTTTTAAGAGATGAAAACCTTTTGGACATTTTCTTCAGATAAGCTAAACAATTGGCATTAGCAACTGCCTCTTCAAAGTGAGATAGACTGTCCAGGATTGATGGGGTCTAATTGCTCAGACGCCTTCAAAGCCGGCAGGAGTTTCTGAGACCAACAATGCATTCTGATGTTTATGAAGACGAGATTTTAGCGTTTAATCCATACAAGGTCAAAATAATTTTATAAGCTGTAGCCACTCCACAAACCAGTTTTTCTTTGTGTTTGAGATCGTTTACCTGTCATCCAAGTTTTAACTGACTAAACTGTCACAATCAGGGAAAGAGATTCTGATGTCCAG
Organism: Girardinus metallicus; assembly: GCA_903067095.1. Classification (NCBI taxonomy): domain Eukaryota; kingdom Metazoa; phylum Chordata; class Actinopteri; order Cyprinodontiformes; family Poeciliidae; genus Girardinus; species Girardinus metallicus. Next base: position 4,731 of record CAEGAE010062030.1, on the reverse strand, counting down.
AAAGAAGCCTTGGAATTACCAAGGCTCAATCAAAACTGTACTGGACATTGATGGAACCTTTCAATTTCCACAATGAAGCTCATTTGGTAGCACCTTGGGCAAAGACCGGAAGACCCAGAAAGATGGAGCTGCCCAAAGGGAGAAGCCAAATACCCTCTGGGAAAAAAGTCTGTTGGTCAAAAGAGACAAAGCTTGTGGTGTCTGGCCACAGTTACAAGAACATTTGTTAAAGTTAAGATTTATCATGAAACACTAACAACTATCAGACTTGGTGATGACAGAAAGTGAACCAAGTAATAAAGGAAGATTGCCTCAAAATCATGTTTCAACGGGAAAACAATCCCTAATAAACATCCTAACTGGTAGACAAAGCAGATAATACCCTTAGGAAAATTCCAACCTTTACATATAATTTGTGGATTATGCTTCTATATTGGGTCAGTGACTCCCTAAAACAACCAGGGACATCAAATAAAAACAGAAGGAGTTACGACAGAAGCTTGTTGATGGCGACAAGAATCCTGTATTGAGATGAGACTTGCCAACAGAAATTTCATCAGACATTAGTAAGGATAGTGTTTGATCCGCCCCATTTATGGATTAGACAAAGTTTGTAATAAAACCAAACTTATGCATCGAGTTCTTGCTTTTAAAGCTAATTGTAGTTGTGTGTGGCTTAATCATTGAAGCCTTGGAAAACCAATGGATGTGCCATCGTGCTTCCAGTTACAGATTTACATCTTTGACTTTGCTTTTCTTCAGTGAAATCCCTACTGTTCAAGTTGGGACAATTAGTGAGAGTACCATTAAACTCAGTCCTATTTTCATAAAATAAACCATCGGTACACATCTGCTTTAACCGCACTCACAGCTCAAATACAGGGATCCTTATGAATCATGCGTCCCTGGACAGCAGTGACTTTTACTAATGCAGTCCAATCAACAAGCCAATTACACCACAAAGGCCACTTGTAAAAACACAGCTTGCTATTGAGTGATGACGGGGGGATTAATCCCTGCAGAAAAACTGCCTTTCAGAAACCCCTCTTTGTTTCCTTGCATTGATTTTCTTGTAACAATAGGACAGTCAATAACAAATTTAGGTTTTACCAGTTCTCATTTAAAGCAGCGCGTGAAGTGAAGAAGCGCTTGATTTAACAAAGAAAACCACTTGAATCTCACAAGGTCGAGTTTTGCTACAGCATTGATTCAGAAGGAGGTCTACACAGAGAACCAGGCTGCCATCTGAAAGGCAGACTTACCAACACATTTTGGCAACTTGCCTTGAAACTACAACAAATGGCACGCTTGACCATAGGTTAGCATTTACGATGTGCTAAATCCTCATATACCTGAAGATATAAAAAAATTTCGTGAAGTCCGTCAACTGAAGATTAAACATGGGTGAAAAAGTAAGGTAAATTTCATTTCTAAAGATTAAAAGTGCTTGTTTAATGAACAGTATTTTTTGCTTTTCCTGGTGGGAACCTACTCACTTGGACATTCAAAGACTCTCTTTGTGATGTAACACCATTGGATATGCTTTCGCATGCGTACATGCACAGACACCCAAACAACCGTCCCCCTTTCTTTGAGTCCCCCCGTGCTGTGGCTTTGAGAGGCTTTCTGTTGCAGGGACATGAAGAGGAGGGAGGCGGTGAGGCAGGTGCTGTCAGGGAACAGTGGACCACTTGTGATCCCTGCTGAGAGTCTCTCCACACTCATTTGTATCGCTCCCTCCCACCTCAAAATTCATCACAAATAGGCATGTGTGATTCCCCGTCTCTCGTCAATTTCTCCTGTTGGGATAAATGAAAAAAGATTGCCAGCTTAATTTTGATGTAAATTTGAATTTAGATGCAGTGAAATGTCACACACCCCATACAAAATGTGCAGCTCCATTTAATCTTTGATTAGACAATTTATCCACCCAGAGCCATTTGTGCAACAGGTTTACTGATTATAGGTTTTAGCCCTTGACATGGAAACACTATTAAAGCCAGGATGGAGTAAAAACCCTGTCAAACAAGATGCTTTCTTTATTATTCTCCATCCAACAAGAGGTTCCCATCCATCATTATGGACATCAGCTGTGTTGTCAATAAGTCTGTTAAATCCATTGTTGTGCTTCTGATAGATTCCAGTAATGGGCTCTGGAAGAGCCAGTCAATTATTGGTCCCAATCAGTCCTAGCCCCAGTAGGCACAAACAAGAACCTATCACCTCTCAGCTCTGCTTTCTTTAAATCAATCTGAATATATGGAAACTATGCAGCCATTTTAAAGTCTTTTCTTTTTAGGTCACACCATAAATTTTTAATGTAAAGATCGGTCCTTTAAATGGCAAACCGAGGTAGGTAGATTTTACTTTAAGTCGCATTTTGTCAAGTGGGTTAACATCCATTTGGTGCAAATGAATGAAGGTCGATATAAATATCTGTGGCAGTTTGCAGCATTTAGTAACCACGAAACAAAGCTTGTTGTACTAAGGGAACTAAAATGTCACCCAACGACATTTTGAAAAAGCACCAAAATCAAAAATCCTCTCATCTCCTTTTCTTGATTTAAAGCCAGCGTTGTACACCATCATTCACATGAATAGTACCTTGAATCCACTGGTCCAGTGGAGTCTTTAGCGCTGACACTTGGTCAGAGCTAAAGACAAAAAGGAGGTCAGAATGAGGTCAACATGTCTGCGTAGAACACATCAAGAAGACCAGAAAAAGAAATGGCTAAGTATTGTTTACTAAATATTATTGCTCATTAAAATGTCATTTTAATCAGTTAAGGTGGTTTTAGAGATGTTTATTAAAATCTAGATAACCCGTTTGTTTAAATTAATGTTTACATAAAAACTGGCCCTGGATAGACGAGTGGATGGACGGATAGAATGACCAATTGGTGGATGGATGGATGGATGGATGGATGGATGGATGGATGGATGGATGGACGGACGAACCAATTGATAGATGGATGGACCAACCAGTTGGTGGACAGACGGACAGATGGATGGATGGACCAACCAATTGATGGATGGATGGACCAACCAGTTGGTGGACAGACGGATGGATGGACCAACCAACTGATGGATGGATGGACCAACCAGTTGGTGGACAGACGGACAGATGGATGGATGGAGTAGAAAGATTGACAGAGGTTTGAAAGGAAAGCAGACAGACATGGACACAAAGGCAGATGGAATGGATGGATGGATGGATGAACAGAGAAGAATGGATAAAAGGATAAACAGACTGAGCCTTTGATGAATGCAACAATGGAGACAGAAGAATGGAGAGGTGGATAAAACTACAAGGAATTGATCTCGGGTTTATCTCAAGGACCTAATGTTTGCTGGAAGACAAATGAACAGAAATTCATTCAAAATCACTTCAAATTTTTTAAAATTAAGATGTAAATAATGTTTCCTTAGTAGTGAAGAGGGGGGAAATTAGGCTCCGCCCATTCTCATTAACCAAACACATAAAGTGGATTGGATTGGATTTTCACCACACCCAACACTTGGAATGACTCATACATACAACATGAAGGTCGCAGTACGGAGGAGAAGAAAATTATAAGTGATGCTGAGGCGAATTTAAAGTGCATATTCATGAATAGTTTTTCTGACAGGCCTCGCCTTGAGCACACACTCACACACAGATCTGCCCTAAAGTGAAGGCCATCCCGCCACAGCCCCCCTCCTCTTCCTCATCTGAAGCGACCAGCCGCAATCTCTTTCTCATTCTCATCTCATTGTTGACACACTGTCATTGCAGGGTCTCGCTGCCTAGCAACAAAACCCGAGCAAGGTTCCCCCTCCCCCCCCCAATCTTCTGTCAGGGAGAAGCTCCGCCCACTTGCGTCCCTGAAGAGATGACTGAAAGGTCACTTTACTCTTCGTCTGGTCTGATAGAGAAAAGATTGTGTTTTCTGAACATCATTAAAATTCTGCGTTTGTGCATCTGAGCTGGATTTTTCTGCATATTGCTTTCGGCACGCTTTAATTGGAGGTACGGCCACTGATCAATAATAATCCAAACGCTTTAATTCAGGCTGAATATGCTGCCAATTGCATTTCTTTGTTTTCTGAATAGTCAGGAGGGTCCTGTGAAGTGCTACTACTATTCAGCGCTTCCCTTTTGTTTCCAACTGGGTCATGGGCTCATATTTTTGCCCATCTTCTATATATGAAAACATATTACTCACCCACTTCAGGCGGACTACTCCCACATGGGAATCCACTTGAGGCCACACGCGCAAATATAGCACAAACAGCAGCAAGCGAGGCTTTCCACTCTGATCTGAAATTGCTGCTTTTCAGCGCAGCTCTTCTTCAACCAGTGAAATGTTTCCTGGATTCATTTTCAATTTGGTGGAAGGAATTTCTTCTTCAGCTCTGGCTCTCAACTTTCCCTTTAATGTGAAGCTCTCTGACCAACGAAAATTTACTTTATTTGTATTGCACAATTCATGAACAAAATAATTCAATGTGCTTTAAAGAAAACTCAAGAGTAACAGTTTGAAAACAGAGATTGAAAACACAAGCATAACTTAAACAAGATAAACCAAGTTAATGTGATTTGTGTGTGTAAATGTTGCAGAAATGGCTAAAATGGGGCGACTGTGGCTCTGTGGGAAGAGTAGTTGTCTTGTGATCGGAAGGTTGTAGGTTCAATTCCAGCTTCCTCCTGCCCCATGTCGATGTGCCCTTGGGCAAGGCACTTAACCCCAA
>CAEGAE010062028.1:0-20045 GCA_903067095.1 Girardinus metallicus | reverse complement strand
CCCTGCGACAGACTGGTGACCTGTCCAGGGTGTACCCCGCCTCTCACCCGGAACGTAGCTGGAGATAGGCACCAGCACCCCTCCCGACCCCATTAAGGGACAAGGGTGAACAGAAAATGGATGGATGGATATACAGCTCTGGAAAAGATGAAGAGCCCACCGCTCTGAACCTCATTGAAAACCTCCTGGTTATTCCACTAAATACTGATTTCTGAACTCTTCCCGAGTTAAAACATTAGTTTTGTTGTTTCTAAATTAATATGAACTTGTTCTCTTTGCATTATTTGAGGTTTGAAAGCACTGCATTTTTTTTTTGTTATTTTGACCTTTTCTCATTTTCTGCAAATAAATACTAAACTTTTGCTTGGAATTTCAGAGACATTTTGTCAGTAGTTCATAAAATAAAAGAGCAATGTTTATTTTACTCAAACATAAACCTATAAAAAGTAAAATCAGAGAAACTGATAATTTTACGTGGTCTCTTAATTTTTTTTATACATGCAACTGTCATGGGGTATAATGTGATTTGTGAACACTTTTGTGTCTCTCTTGCAAAGCAGCTGCACTTTCAGATAGTGATGCTGTGCAACACAATTATGTTATTTCAGACCTATAAGGAACTATTGAAGTACATCAGAACTGCCTAATGATGCTGACATTTTCAGCATCATTAGTCACATCTATTTCACACCTTTAGTAAAAAGGTGTGAAAATACTTAAATGGGAAAATCTACACTAAACAAATGTATCTTAAAATGGTAAATAATCTGTAATACGTTTATCAATGGTAGAAAGCACAAAAACAGCAACATTACTGTTTTGCAGGAACGCCATAGGGAATTCTTTCACCAGGATTACAGTTTATTAAAAACTCAGTGTATGATTAGTGAAACTTCTACTGTTTTGTGAAAATAACAAACAAGCCAGTGCGGTCTGCTAAACCGCACTGGTCCTGATCAAAACAACCAATCACAGCCAAGAGGAGGGTCTTAGTGCTGTCAATCAAGTGTCTGTATTTCCTGCTCAATGTTCTAATGGCGGAGTAACAACTTACCCTTACAGGAAAACTATTTATCTGCTGTTACTGGTGGTTATGCCAACTAGCCTTAGCACTTAATCATTAAAAAAAAATCTTGACTCCTGTAAACCCAATGTCACGCATTGACATATATTGTGTATATTTAAAATTTTTATTTTATTTTGACCTTGTTTATTGCCTGTTAGGTGCTGGGCTTCAACGCACGGCAGAGGAAAGCGTTCCTGAACGCAGTGATGCGTTATGGGATGCCTCCTCAGGATGCCTTCACCAACCAGTGGCTGGTCCGGGACCTGCGAGGGAAATCTGAGAAGGAATTTAAGCAAGTTTCTTTGGTTCTGTTCACGCACTGAAAACAATCATAAAACTTAGAGCTGCAGTTTGTAACTTTCACAAAAATATGTTTCATCCGTATTTGTTAAAATAACTGTTACTATGGCTGCGTTCACACTGCATCCTGAAGAGACACAATTCACTTTTTGTTTTTGTGCCGAGGTTGTTCACACTTACAATTATATGCGACTTGTATGTGAGCTACAGTGTGAACTGAAAGTGTCCTGCATGCACAGTAGAGGGCGCAATAACGTCACACAGAGAGAGCGTGCTCAGTTTTGCCAACCTCCATAAGAAAGTAGAAGAAGAAGTGGTCAGTGTTTGCGGAAGTAAACATGGATGGTAATGGTGGAGCATAGCTTATGTTGTTGTCCGACTGGAGCCAGTATATTAACAACTGAACCCTCATTATAGTCCGCCATGGTTGTCGTTTTTCTTCCCGCTTGCGTGCATCAGAACGCAGAATAGTGACGTTTGTTCAGTAACAATAAATGTCGAGTTCAGGACCTGACCATTAGGATTCAGGTCACATTTGAGAAGACTGGATACGTATAGGATATCCAGGTTGCCTGAGTCGTGTTCGAAAAGAATCTGACTTGTGTTGTTCAGATTGTTATAAAAAAGATTAGATGCAGGTTATATTACGTCAAAAAAAATCAGAATCGGGTCACTTCACGCTCCAGTGTGAACGCTGCCTAAGTTGTAGGAGTATGGTATCAAAAAAGAGCTCCTCTTCCTTTTCCCAGTGCGGTCTGCTAAACCGCACTGGACCTGATCAAAACAACCAATCACAGTCAAGAGGAGGGTCTTAGTGCTGTCAATCAAGTGTCTGTACTTCCTGCTCAATGTTCTAATGGCGGAGTAACAACTTAACCTTACAGGAAAACTATTTATCTGCTGTTACTGGTGGTTATGCTAACTAGCCTTAGCACTGATGACAGGCTACGTTGTGATGAATCGGCTGTAATATAGTGGAGATTAAAGGGGTGGATAACTACCATTAATATTTAAAATGAAAATTCCTAATCAGTACTTGCAAAATAACTATATTAGAGAATATATAAATCTGAATAATGCAGAAATCTGCATCTGCTTCCAGTGCTCACTACTGTTTACACTTTGACCTCCTCCAGGGCTTATGTGTCTCTGTTCATGCGGCATCTTTGTGAGCCGGGAGCCGACGGAGCAGAAACCTTCGCAGATGGCGTCCCACGCGAGGGTCTGTCGAGGCAGCACGTGCTCACTCGCATCGGAGTGATGTCACTTATAAGGAAAAAAGTATGCTTCACACAGATACGATCGCGCTTCCGGGCCAGGCTGTCTGTGTCTTAGAGTAGAGACAGACTCACTGGCTGACTTGTGGTTGTGGCTGAACAGGTTCAGGAGTTTGAACATGTGAACGGTCAGTGGTCGATGCCCTGGATGGCAGAGCTGGAGGAAAATAAAAGAGCGGCAGCTTTGGCTGCAGGTGAGGACCCGAAAACCCCGTCCACTGGGACGCCTGCAGACACGCAGCCCAACACTCCCGTGCCAGGTAAACACGCTCTACGTGCTTATTTTGATGAGATTTAGATCTCTGTTTCTGCAGTAATTATGTCTTACACTCAGCTTATTTTGTTTTAACACATCTATAATAAGTGATATACATTATCATTTCCCTTTGTTTTAGCATTTCATAAGGCCTTAATTAAATTTATACCTTTTTCACTGAAAGATGTGTTTTCCTAAACAGTGAGGTTTTATCTCAAAGAGCTGGCGCCCTCTTGTGGCAGTAGTCATAGTAAAGCTTAATATAAATGATGCTGTTTATTCTTAAATATTTAAAATCCATAATGTGTTGACTTATTTTCTGATTTCCAGAGGATTTGTCTAAATCAGAGGACAAGGATGAAATTAAAAAAGAAGGAGAAGAAAGCAAAGTGGCTAAAAAGGGAGATGACCCTGAGGTATGAATTACTTCATACTCAAACCAGCAGTTTAGTTGACAAAACAGCAATTTTATCTGTTGTTTTTATTTTCAATCAGATTATTGAAATCCCGGATGAATCTGAAAAATCCCCTGCTTCTGAAAAGAAAGAAGAGCTGGGAGCAGAGAGGAGGGTGAAGGACGAAGGCGATGAAGGGAAGGAGAAAGATGGTGAGAACACGAGCAAAGAGAAAGAAGAGAAGAGCAAGGCTGCAGCCGAGAAGGAGGCCTCTGCTAACAACAAGAGAGACGGTTCAGACAGCAGGATGGATTCAGAGGAGGACAGGTCAAAAGGTCAGAATGTAAAAAAATCATTAAACAGTTCAAACCGTTGTTTAAAGAATAGTCTATTATGTCATAGTTGTTATTACGGCATTATTAGCATCAATAGTGTCATTATTATTATTGTTGTTACCTGTGGGAATATTGTAAGCTTATCATTGAATGTGTTGCATTAATCAAGAGTCGGAGAGTAGAATTAATTATACTGCTATATTACTCGTAAATATGAAAAGATCATAAATGTGATGTTGCTGATGGGTTTTAATAAGTTTCTACTTCTACCCACACCTTTGCATGTTCATTATTTGTTGCACTACTCTGTCATTTTATTTACAGTTTATAACATTTAATTAACTTAGAAAATACGAAAGTCTCTTAAAGTTAAAAAATACTGTTTACTCACAGATATGAGACATTATTTCCATCCATCCATTTTCTGTTCACCCTTGTCCCTTAATGGGGTCGGGAGGTGCTGGTGCCCATCTCCAGCTACGTTCCGGGTGAGAGGCGGGGTACACCCTGGACAGGTCACCAGTCTGTCGCATGAGACATCATTTCACATATTATTTCAGTAATTCAGTTCAAAACTTGCATGGACTTATTAAACATATTGTGCATACATTTCAAGCAATTACATTTGTTAATTTTAATGATTATAGCTTATAGCTAAAGTAAAATGTCAGACTACTACTCAGTACTTGGTTGGGGCTAATTTTGCATTATTTACTTATTACATAATTTACACGATCAATGCTTTGGGCAAACCCTTAGATAAATTGGAGAAAATTTAGATTTTCCTGTTTCTTATTTCCGAGGTAAATCAGCTTTTTAGTCAGTTTCCCCTTAAACAGTGTGCCATTTTTTAAAAATAATTATAACAATCATTGTGAGAAATCTATCCTCGCCTTCCAATCTTCACTCTCAATGGAACAAAAATGTCCTCACATACTGTCCATACTAAAACTTTTGTACTGTTAGTGTGGGGAGCTTTTTACCTGTTACACCGACACCTGCTGGAACTGAGTCATTATCTATCAATGCACACTGTTCATGGACTAATACTGTATTGTTTTTTTCAAGTTCAGCTCAAAAAGCTGCATTTTAGCTGATCCATGTAAACTAACTGGAAGTACCTGCTTTTTCCAGTTCACGCTGCAGGTTTCATAAACAAAAGTATTCAAATCAGAGGATTACAGTAACTTCAGACATAACAGTTTGTGTTTATAATATCGAACTCAGAGCAGAAACGCACAGTTGCAACAACAGAAGAGTGTTCACCTTAACTATGTCCTCATGTCACTCTTGTGACTTCCTCTTTTGCTTTTTGAGCTTCTCGTTCTGCTTCTGTTAATTTTAGCTGAAGACAGCAAAGATGAGAAGATGGACACTGCGTCGCCAGCAGAGGACAGAAAAGGTTTGGACAGAAATATTCACCACTGCTGTTCATGATACATGTTTAAATATTAGTTTATTTTATAAGATTTCATCAATGCAGGGCTCCAGTCTAATATACCTCAGCAAGGTGTATTGGCAAAACTTTTAAGTGCAAAACTTTTTTTGTTATTTGCAACCAAATGTGTTGCCTCTCTTGATCTTGAAGAGTTCTGATGGGTTTTTTACACTTTGCAGAGCAAAAAGAGGAGAAAGACGGGATAAAAACAGATGATTCTGGAAAACTGCAGAATGGCGAGAATGGCAAAGAGGGGGGAACAGCTGCATCTGCGGTTAACATCAGTGAGGAGAAGAAGAAAGCCTCCAAGCAGAGGTTCATGTTCAACATCGCAGACGGTGGTTTCACAGGTGGACGCACTTTCCTTCCTTTTTTTTTTTCTGTTTCCTGTCTGTCTCTTTGACCTTTCTGCCCTTTTTCCCAGAGCTTCACTCCTTGTGGCAGAATGAAGAGAGGGCCGCCACCGTCACCAAGAAGACTTATGAGATTTGGCACCGTCGCCATGACTACTGGCTGTTGGCTGGAATCATACAGTATCCTTTAAACACATTTATTAGCAAAACAGTTTTTATGGGTGATTGCTGGCATTTTAATTCTTGTCTTAATGGTGGCCAATTGTGCTTCAATGAACAGGTTAGGAGAAATATAGGGGCTTTACAAAACATGTTAAGTTTTTTTATACAAAATCATTCTCAGATGATGAGATTTTAGTCTGGTCAGTTCTGCCTATCTTGACCTCCTTTCAGAATGAGCTGTTTTAAAATGTCTTGTCACTTTAAATCCAAATAAGCTGCTGCTGACCACGCCCCCCCAACTCAACGTTAACACTCCCACGTGAAAATGGCTGCAACAGATACTCAATCAATAAAGTATATTTTATTCGATTCGATTCTATTCTAATTATACAACCGTACATCTTTGAAAAGCAGAAATGTAGACTCCTTCACAACCAACAAGGATGTAGGACGTGATTTCTGAATGGTAAATCAACAACAAAACACTTGTTTTTCCAGCAGCCATTGTACAGCGAATACAGCGGTAAATCCAGCTGACCAAACTTGCTGGAGCTCTGCTGGTGTTGCTAGGTAACGACACAGTGTGACTCAACAACCGGGACGTTTTTGAGCTGGCTTGTTTTCCAGACACCAAAAAACATTAAGTTATTTCCAAAGACAGCTGGGTGTTTTTTTTTTGTTTGTTTTGTTTGTTTGTTTGTGTTTTTAAGCGCTTGAGCTGTTTTTAAGAGCATTTGAGACCCAAATGAAAAACCAAAAATGTGCAAAATGTGAGTTTTGCATAATAGTTCCCCTTTAAATAATTACGCTAAACATGTAATTAAGAAATTGAACTTTCATAGGAGGTAATAGTTATCCATGTTTTTTGGATTCAGAGATTCTCCTTAAAAGTCACATAAAATGTCTTCGCTCTCGCTTGTCCAGAAACTACAGCGTTGTTGCTGTTGTTGTTGCCCTTGACTCTCATGTCACAGACACGGCTACGCTCGATGGCAGGATGTGCAGAACGATGTGAGGTTTGCCATCATCAACGAGCCCTTCAAAGGGGAAATGAGCAGGGGGAACTTCCTGGAGATCAAGAACAAGTTTCTGGCCCGGAGGTTCAAGGTGAAACAAACTTTCTAAGTAACTGCAAAGAGTTCAGGCCTGCTTGTGTCACGCCTCACTGAGGGTTTCTGGTTTGTCTTTTCCTAAAGCTACTGGAACAGGCGTTGGTGATCGAGGAGCAGCTGCGCAGGGCTGCCTACCTGAACATGACGGAGGACCCGGCTCACCCCTCCATGGCCCTCAACACTCGCTTCAGCGAGGTGGAGTGTCTCGCAGAGTCCCATCAGCACCTCAGCAAAGAGTCCATGTCTGGAAACAAGCCTGCCAATGCAGTGCTGCATAAAGGTACAGTTTGCATGGAACCTGTATGTGTTTCCTGTACAGACATCCTCACATTTTACCACTTCTGTGGTCTGTGAAAGCTGTAATCCTATTTATGTAAAAAAAAAAGAACAGAAGTGAAGATAATTAAATTAGTTAAAGCCTTGAATAGGTGGTGCTTTGAAGTTCAGATATTCTCCACGGGAGGGAAAAAGGCTTTCAGTGAAGAAAATCTCAATGTGAACAATCAATCAATCAATCAATCAAGTTTATTTATGCAGCACATTTCAGCAACAAGGCAGTTCAAAGTGATTCACGCCATGAAAATATAAAAACATCATAAAGTGTAAAATAATCCAGTCTATCAAAAACCAGTCTGTTTGCAGCTTTCATTCTGAAAAAATCTAAAAAAAAAAAAAAATTATAATTATATTGGTGTTTTTCCACCAATATAATTAAAGTTTCACAAAGAACAAACTGTATTTTTATTTTTTGTTGTGAAGCAAAGACTGCCCAGTTCAGTTTCAACTAATTTAAGTCATTTAAATTTTGAATTTGAATGGATCAAAATAGAGAAAAAATGTTTTTAAATTTCTGTTTCGGGTGTCATTGTTTTAATTTTCTGTGTTTATTCGTGGGAAAATGTAAAAACTTACAGGTGAAATTCACAGGTGTGCAGTCATTGGCTTCACATCTTATCACATTTAGATTTGATTCCTTTTTCTGTAAAGGAATCTAATCAGCTCGTTGGTAAAAACTAGTCATTTAAATGTGTGAAACTTGTGTTTTCATGTTTCTCTCATATGCACTTCCATTCATTAAATACTTCTGAACAGAGATACAGGAAGCTGTCCATTCAGTACGGTTTAATTTGCACTGTGTCGACGACAGAACGGCTCTGCAGGTAGACATAAAATGACTTCTGCTGTAGTGGAAGACGTTACTAATTTAATGAAATGCAACAATGCAGAGGCGTTAATAGAGAGAAGAGGAGGTTGCATGTGATAATAATTTTCATTACTGACAAATGTCACCCTGAATGTCAGGATGTAGGGAAGAATCCTCTTTGATACTGACCTTTATTTCTAACAAATAATCTGTTTACAGAAATGTGTGTGCAGATGTGTAAGTTACATGCTGCAGGGGTAGAAAAGGGGAAATGACTATCCCACTGTTTTGTAGGTTTTGGCCAGTTACAAGTTAATATTAGGGTGGATTTGTTGTCACAATGATCTCATGTAACAAAACGTGGGTAAATATAATTACCAACTTCTCCATTCTGCATGGTTGCATTGCAGAAATTATGATAATACCTTTGCCTCATGTTCACTGAAAATATTTTTTTTAAAGAAGGAACCCTTTTAAATGTCAGAAAATACTGTTGCACTTTTATATTCGTTGGCAGTAAAATGACAAAGGACAGAGCGTGACAACAGCGTCACAATTTCTGAAGCAGAAACCGAAACACTGACAAGTCCAGGTCTCACCTCGATTCACTGCTGTACAACATGTCAGATATTTTTGGCTGTAGATTATTATTTTGTACATTTCTGTCATGATACAGGTCTTAAAGTCTTAAAGTTAAACTGAAATTTAACAAGTCTTAAATTTGAGTTGGTGAAATCTGCAGAAACCTGTAACAATGACGACAACAAAAACACAAAATGTCACCGAGTATTTTTGCCTAGTTTCTACTTTCTTGTGCAAATATCTTACTTCACTTTAAGTAAGACAAAATGAACTTACAATTAGATTTTCAACAAGATAGATGAGCCTCTTTTAGGTCAATAATTTAGCAAAATGTATTTAAAAAAGAGTTCTAGTTTCACTGGCTGGTTATTTTATTTAAGACATGGGGAAAAATGTCTTGTTATCAGTGAAACTAGTTTTTGATTTAAACTTTCTGAGAAGTGAAAAGTCAAAAGAGTTTTCCAACTTGTCAGGGTTTAGATAAAATATGTTTCAATAGTAATAACTGGTTAGCAAATGTCAGGGCAGTTTACAGCACTTCAAAAATACTAAATCTTAATCAATCGAGTTTATTCAGAAAGTTTCAGCAACAAGTCAGTTCAAAGTGCTTCATATCATAAAAACACAAAAATAAAAAGTCAAAAACATAGAAACCAGGAACTAGTAATAAAAGTTCACTTGAAATAAGACAAATCCAACTTACAACTAACTTTTCATCAGGATATAGGAGATTGTTTTAAGTCAGTAATTCTTTAATATTGATTAAAAAGTACCTTTTCCATTGGCAGATTATTTCTCTTATAACAAGATATTTTTCCCATATTATAAGTGAAATAATCTGCCAGTAGAGCTTGTACTTTTTCATCATTATTAAGGAGGTACTGACTTAAAACAAGCTCTTGTTATATTTAGAAAAGCTACGTATAGGTTTTATCTTATATCAAGTGGACTTAGATATTTGTATAGAAACTAGACAAAAATACTTGGTAAGATTTTGTGTTTTTGCAGTGTAGCTCGGTTGTTTTATGAAATGGCATTATGCCCACAAAAAAATAGATAATGCCCCCTTTATGTATGTGCTTATTTTATTTTATCTGTTCTTGTTAGTTTAGTTTTTTTAGCGGTGATAATAAGCCATCACTGTTGCTCTGCTTCGTCTCCAGTCCTCAAACAGCTGGAGGAGCTGCTGAGCGACATGAAGGCCGACGTCACTCGTCTGCCAGCCACCATCGCCAGGATACCCCCCGTGGCCGTGCGGCTGCAAATGTCCGAGAGGAACATCCTGAGCCGCCTGGCCAGCCGGGGGCCCGACGTCACGGCTCAGAACCAGTCCCAGACCTCACAGCAAATGCAGGTGCCGCGCTGACCAATCCCATCGCACTTTTTTCCATCTCGCTCACTGACTGAGGCTAGTCACGCTCACCTCACCTCCATGTAGCAGATGTCGTTTATTTTACCCACCTTGTACAGCACAGTCAGGTCAGTCGTTGCTCTGCACCTGCGGACAGCAGCCGGAGTTTATAGAAGGACTGGAAATGTAGATAAACGACGTGAAGCTAAATCCAAGCATTTCTCCTTCTGGGATCACCTGAGCACTGACATGCAGGCAGCTCCTGTCCTGACAGCAGGCTCCAGCGCGTGTAATATATATGTGTGTGTCATTAAACCGATCATGTTTGAGGCGTCCCGGTTCTCTGTATAAACTTTTAGGTCACGGGGAGATTTTACTGCGTCACTTTCACCTGTAGGATCTTGTGAAACTCCCGGCGTTTTTTTGTTAGAAGCCGCCATGTTGTCTCTGAGTCCATACCGGTACGTTTGATGGGTGTAAGTGTGTTTCAGGCGGGGCAAGTTACCGTGCGTCTCTACTGCAGAATGCCTCGCCGCCGATGCGTCAGGTCTGTTACCTCCTCTCCTTTCCGTCCTCCCAGCTGGCCCATCAGGTGAGCTGAACTGGGACCAGCTCTTTGTGCACACACCACAACCAGAACCATTACATTCCTAACAGAACCACAAATTTACTCAACTGAGACTTTTCCTCAAATGCTAAAAAAAAATAAAGAGAATAAAATCATCTCCACTTGCTTTTTGGTACATTGGACAGTTTTTGGGAAAGATAACAATCTTTTGAGTTTATTTAATTTTTCTTATTGTCTGTTATTATGTTTCACCTTATAAAATATTGTTATTGTTACAACTTTGTTGCTTTTATTGTCGCTGTTTGTTTTTATGACCTACAATAAAAAAAGTCAAATGTTTCTCATTATTCCTTCTATTCCTTTATTTCTTTACCCAAACCTATACATAATAAAATGTCTCAATTTTTAACAAAATAAAGTCACTTTTGTGCTTTTGTAGGAGACAAATTATAAGAAAAATCTTTAAATTTCTTGTCAGGTATTTATACCTGTGGAGCACCGACTCCGCTCTGAGCATGAGCATCATCCTAAAGGTATTTATGTTTTGCAGCTGTTTTTAATAATTAACATTTATATCCCATAATCATTTCTCATATGATTATGGAAGTATTTTGAACATCTCTACCAGGTTTGCACATCTAGATACTCAACTCTGCCCATTTTGTATTGAAAAATGCCTCAAGCTTATTCATAATTCTCTAAACGACTGAAAATTATAATTATGAACTTGTAACTTTTATGTCATTAGTTCATGCATCACAATTCTGCACCATAAAAAGCCATATGCGGTAACTTTAGTAGGCCTTCAAGGTACTTTAACTGGACCATTTTAGCACACAAAGGCTATGTTCACACAGCAGGTAAATACAACTCAAATCTGCCTTCTTTTGCCCACATGTGACATATATCCGACTTTTTTACTGCAGTCTGAATGTCCCAATTCTGATCTTTTCACCCTAAAAAAATCAGATCTGTGCCACTTCCATATGTGGAAATAAACTGGTCTTCAGTCTAAATGGATATGACGCATTTTATACGACTTTTATGTTATTGGTGTCAGCAGAAAAAGACAGATGCTATAAATCAGGGGGTAAAGAATGGCTGAAAATTATAATTATGAACTTATGAAAGTCTGCCTCACTGCATCAAATCACAATCCCACCGCTCTTGGCTCTGACTACAATCCAGACACACTTCTCTACAGAAGTTGCTCTTAATACTCCACAAAAGGTCGTTGCCATTAGTTGTGCTTTATTATTGCTTTATTAGCTTCCCTCTTGTTATGATCTCGTCAGCGGGAACTAGTAATAAAAGTTCTCTTGAAATAAGACAAATCCAACTTACAACTAACAACTTTTTTAGGTAGGGGGACCATGGTGTGTTTTGTCACCTCTGTTACGCACCTTGTTGGTTACACACCCTCCAGAACCGCGCACAAGGTAAAAATCTCTGGCAGGATCCAAACGACCGCTCTTAGGACTACGGGAGGATTCAAACTCCGCTCATTCATTTTTAGCTTACAGAAAAAGCGCCAAGCCGCCAACTTTACAAAAGTAAACTGACCAATAACATTTAGGCTGTGGGGTGCGCACCTCCACGGACTCACGCAGACTCGCTACGTACAAGATGTTTTTACACAATAGATCTTTTTTTCTCTCCTAAATGTTGTTAATAGAAAAGAGGGTTAGATAATTTTTAAAAAATTCAAAACTTATTCTTTTCTGTTTTACTTAAAGGAAAATCTCAAGGTACACACAGTGCGTACAGCTGCGGGCAGCCCTGCGCTCAGCTACTTGTCACAAGTCCAAAATACGCATAATACAGCTATGCCGAGGATGCCACCATGGCTGGACAATAAATCAATAACAATATATATCGCGATAGACACGCGATCATTATCCGAAAGCCTTGCCCTTTGCCCATGACGTCACGCTCTCTAGAACTCCGCCATGACGGACGTTAAAACAACCAATGCGCCCCTTTAAAGCTAGTCTAAAATCAGACATCTGTAATCTAAGTTCGCTTCTATTCGGTTGATTTCGCTTTAAAATGGTCATAGCGTGCTGCGCGGTCGACTGCATTAACAGACAAGAGTGCAAACCAAATTTGTCACTTTTTTTTTTAATAACTTTTAATGAAAAAAGATGGCGGCGATGCATAGCAGCCGCCAATCATAAGGACTTCTCAGCCCTCGGTGAAATTGCGGATCGCTTTTTACAAGGTAAGGAAACTAACGTTTTTAAACTTACATTATAAGTAAGTATGATTAGGAAGATATCAAATGTCGCATTATGGAGAAGGTACACTTATAACTATTAGTAACCATGGAGACAATGCAGTACCGTCATGTTGCATAGCATCATGTATGTTAGCATCTCGTCTTTTGTGAGTTTTCTTGTTGCTCCGGTGTGAGAGGAAACACTGTTTATGACATAATGCTATAAATCATGTGGTGTGAATCCAGACAAAGTCGGTAATTTGATCAACAAATTACCGGTCAGGAGGGAGGAGATATGGGTCGGTTTCTAAGCTAGCTACCGCCTTCTACGAGCCCTAACCAGGTGTGGTCAGAGGAACAGCTTTAGCCACTCAACCTCTCATAAATTAATTTCTTTATCTATTTAATAAAATCTAAAAAAATTATGGAGCACCCTGACCATCCTCTTCATGAGACTGTCTTGGGAAAACAGTGTCTTCAGTCAGAGGCTGCTTCGAATTCACTATAATACAGACCGCTACAAGAGATCTTTTCTGCCAAGAGCCACCACTACCTACAATAACTCTTTGAAGGATTTGAATTGATATGAATTACAACCCTTCATTTTTCTTTGGGATCAATAAAGTAATTTTGAATTTGAATTGTCCTTTGGTTACCTAGCAACAACTTGTGGAATAACTTGTGGTTACCTAGCAACAACCTATTGAGTAACTTGCGCATTAGCAGTTTAAAGTTTCACCACTGTCCCTCATATCTGCTGAGGGACAGTGGTGAAACTGTCCCTCAGTTTCACCACTGTGTGGAGTGAAAACTATGGATAAAACTGGAAAGGAAACATAAACAGTTTGGTCATATTTGACATATTTAAAACAGAAAACTAACCAACAATTATCGCTTACATCAGGACTTGTTTTTCAGCCATATCTTCCAGCCCTAACCTCCACATGCTGCCACCACCATGTCTCACAGTGAGGATGGCGTGTTGAGTAGCAGTTTCTCTCCTTGCAGCATTTTGAGCGAAGGCCTAAAGGTCTAACTTTAGTATCATTGCCTTCTAGAGGCTTGCTGGACTATTTATGGCTGTACTTAACCGATGGCTTCCTTCTTGATGCTCTTCTTTAAAGGTCAGATTTGTGGAGGGAACAACAACTGGTTGCCCCGTCAACAGATTCTCCTTGTTTGCTTTTCTGGTTGATGCTCAGCCTGTCAGTTTGGGTGTTTGTTTATATTTGTAGCTGAGCCGCTCTCTTGTTCATCCCTGCGGCGTTCTTTGGTCTTCCTGCTGCTTTTTGTTCACCAATGTTCTCTAGCAAACCTCTGAGGCCTTCAAAGAACAGCTGGGTTTATACTGAGATGACCTATTGAGGCAAGTTGTTGCACTATAGGGCTGAAAATAATGATTATTCTAGTAGACAAAGGCCTGTCATGATAACTAACTTTTGCTGGACAATCAGTTGTCCCAGAAATCATTGCAATAGACTATAATGTTGTTATTAAACAAATTTCAAGTAATATATTAATAATGGCATAACAATTTAAGTTTGCCCTCTCAAAGAATACACTTTAATTTTTTAAATATCCAAAATAAAACATGACAACCAAAAACTATAAATAAATAAATTTTAAATAACAACTGAAACCATAAATAAATTGGATTCTGAAAATAAAAGGTTGAAAAATTACTCATTAAAAAGGAAATTATTAAGCTCATTTAATTCACCATGATTAATTGATTGATTGCTTATTGCGGCAGACTTATGTAATCAATTATTCTGCCTATTAATCAGATGAAAAAACTGGCGCATTTTGCATATTGTTTATTTAACCACTGAGCCTTTTTTATGCAACCTTAGAAATACATTAAAGGATGCAAATGAACACATACATTTCTTTTTTAATAAGAAAATAAACATTGTGTTGCCTAAAATGCAATGTAGTGCACTCATGTAGTGAACTACATGAGTTCACTACATGAGTAGTTCATGTAGTGAACTCTTGTTCATTTGTAGCAAAGGACGAATCTGCAGCCAAAAAAAAAAAAAAAAACTTTTTTCAGTTTGACTTAAAATCAGTGTTGATTTTGCTGAGTTATTATTGGATTAATCAGTTAATAACTGGAGAGCAAAGATTCTTAATTGGAAGTTTTTTTCTTTTTTTACTGAATTTGAAATGGGTAAAACTAAAACTGTTGCTTGAGGAGTTCTGAGTAAAATATGTTTATAAGCAAAGAGTTTTTTTTATCTTAAATAAAAAAAATTAAAATTCTTGTGCAGTTTTGACTTAATTGCTGCTCTGAATATGTTATTTCAGGAAATTATCATTTTTTTAGAGTCTGTACATTCAATTATCAATTACTAAATTAGTTGACTATTAGTCAATAATTGACTCATCACAGTTAATCCGATTAATCGTTTCAGTTGCGCTGGATTTTAATTAGATGTGCCAGAATAAAAAATGCAAATGCACGCAACACTTGTTTCACTTCATAAATATGTACTATTCTCTTTCAGTCTATTTCAAAAAATATCAATAAATCAGCAGTATAAATACTTTAAACCTGTGTATCATTAATATGTTTCAACAGGCTTTTAAAATCTTCTTTCTGGTCAATTATTTCCTATAATTTGACGTCATGGCTCGTCTCTCTGATGCCCATATTAGCCCAGTGCTCTTTTATTTGAATGCTGGGCGTGAAGAGCTCTCCATCGTTTGCATGCAGGCCTCGAAAATTTACATGGACGCAAATGTAGATCCAGGGTGGCGATAAAAGCCGGAGCGCTCTTCCTCGTGGAGCTGGTTACGAGCGGATGGTCGGGGGCGAAGCAGGCAGGAAAAGACACATTTTCCTCCTGCAGATAGTGAAATAATTAGGAAGAATTAGAGTAAATTACAGGGTGGGAAGGGCGGCGCGACTTTGATAGCTTATCGTAGGAAGAGTTGTTCGCTGGAGTCGGGCTGGTTGTGGATCGGCCACCAGAAAATGAAGAAAGGAAGAAGAGGGGAAATAAACTGTGAATGGAAAAAAACTGTGACAGTTTTCGCCCCATCCTGGATTTATAGCCGTCACTTCCTGATCGGGACAAACCCAACGCTGCGCAGACACCGACAGGAGCCCCAACAATGTCTTGTGGGTGAGTGTTTTACGTTTTACCTGATGCCTTTGTTTTTATTTCCAACAAGATGCTGTGAATTTTTCTCCTGCTTTCACTTTTTTTCCACTTTGCTGCTTTTTTTCCTTTCTGCTGTTGAATCTGGTGGTTTGTTGGGAAATTGTCTCAGAAAGGCGACTTATTTATTGAATGCTGGTAAAAAGTTATTTCATTAGACGAGAAACATCTTAAAACCATTTAACTTCTAGTTTGCTTTTTTAAATTTACTCTTTCCTTCCTCTCTTCCTCCCTCCCTCCCTTCCTTCCTTCCTCCTATCCTTCCTTTTTTCCTTCCTTTCTTCTTTCCTTCCTTCCTTCATTCCTTCCTCCCTCATATCCTTCCTTCCTCTTTTCCTTCCTTCCTTCCTGTTTCTGGTTTTTAAACTTAAAATGCTCATAAAATATTTTCCATATAATTATAGTGAATTTTTGTATTTTAAAATATGTTTAAAGAACTGAGGCCTTTTGAAAATGTGACTTTAGAAAGTAAAGTGATTAAAATAATTTAAATAGAAACATTTATAATAACCCTGTAAAACTGCTGAAGTCCCTCAGTTACGTAATTTTATTGCAAGTATTTGATTATTATAAACTATTGTAGCGCCGATGAAAAAAATCCATCTATTAGGTATTTTTCCCCTTACTGAACAAATGTCCAAACATTTCTGGTTGAATTTATAGATAATAAAAGTCAGACTATGCAGCTTTGATAAAACTTTTAAATCTTTTTGCACATCTTTACCTGTAAATAGTCACATAGTTAACGTGCATTTTTGTTGATAGATGTACTCAGATAAGGATCGTCGACGGGTTTAACCAGCTAATACACTAAAGAGGAACATAAATGAACGGCTTCATGCACAGAAGAAGTTGTGTAT
This sequence comes from Girardinus metallicus, assembly GCA_903067095.1. Lineage (NCBI taxonomy): Eukaryota > Metazoa > Chordata > Actinopteri > Cyprinodontiformes > Poeciliidae > Girardinus > Girardinus metallicus. Next base: position 3,461 of record CAEGAE010062028.1, on the reverse strand, counting down.
TCAGTGTGAGCATTAGCAGCAAACCTGCACCAGTCTGGTGCGCTGCAGCAGCTTCATGTGTTGCAACGCTCAGAGCATTGACCAAACAATCTGGGGAAACATTGTAGTTGTCACTCTGCGGCTGCGACAACTCAACCAGAATGAGCGCTGCACGTGTGTGCGTGTGTGTGTGTGTGTGTGTGTCTGGAGGAGGGACAAAACGTCAAAGCAGCTTTATAACTGTTGCAGAGCACTACAGTGAAATGAGAGGAATAAAATGCAAGCAGCCGGCGTTAACCACGACGACACCTGCAGGGCTGCATGTGTGCTAAAATGTGCTGGCGCGCGTTGGGGGCAGGGAGGAGCGCTCCGTGCTTTCTGTGTATTCCTCCACAATTTCTCACTCTGAAAGTTTTAAAGTTGGCTCTGAGGAACTGGTTCAACGTGGATGTGGATGGAAACAATTGGTGGATTAAATGCAGACTGTTTGTTTGTGATGCTTTAGGAGGAAGCCTTTCATTTATCCTTTACAAAATTACAAATTTTGATTAAATGTTTACCACTGCAAATACTTTAGCAGCTCAAACACACCCACACAGGCGCGCTTTGCAGAGGGGGGGAAGGTCAGATCGCAAATGAGGAAGTGCTCAGTGACTCTGACCTTTGTGTGTTATATGCACACAGAGTCATACACACCTGGAAGTAAAGGAGAAACGGCAGCAGTGGCAGACAGGTGGGAAGTTTGAGACACAAAGAAGCGCAGACTGCGTCAGAGTTTTTTCATATCTGAACTTCTGTGAAGCACGATGGAGTAGCTGGTGGATCCACCAGTGAATGGATCTGCACAGGAAACTCCAGTGATGGAGCCGAAACCTTCTCTGCTCTCAGATTCGATGAGGTCTTGTTGTGGTTGTCATTAAGAAACAAGAACAAAACGAGAGACAAGAGCGAGAAGAAGAAAAAAAGCTGCGTCTCTATCTGCTGGAGGAATTCCGGCCTGTCAGCTATTTTTGTTCCTGTCTTGCTTTCACTATTTTGTGAAAGGAGACGTAAAAAGGAAGGAAGAGAGCGAACGACGCAGAAGGGGGAAGAGACAGACGTATACTGTGTGAACGTCCTGGCGAGTGACAGTTGTTTTCAGGAGCAGCTGAGAAGAGTAAGTGTTTACCTGCTTTTGGTTGGCGCTGGGTGGAGGTAGGAAGAGGTCAGACTGCAGGAAGGTGCTGAGAGGAGGAACATTTATTAGTGTTTTGTGAATGTGATGCAATAAAGTGAGAGATAGATGCAATAGTTCTGATGTTAGATGGAAAGACGTTCCGTCTAACGTCTTAGTGTCTGTGAGAGCAGATGTGCAAGAAAGAGAGAACTCATCATGTGTTAAAGTGCACAAGGAGAGAGGAAGTAGCTAAAAAGTTAGTCTTTACTCTTTTTTTTTTTTTGTGAGATTAAGGATCTAAAAGGAAAGACAAAAGGCTTGTGCTTTTGAGTTTGCACGTGTTGCACAGGTACAAGTGACTCTTGTTCTCTCTCGTCCCAGAAAAAGTGAGGAGACAACATGGTTCGGTGAGTCAAAGCCTGTGCCGGACTCTGTAACGCTCAGTTAGTCATCTCTGGTCGTGTCTCTTTTGTGCTTGCTTGATGACAACTTCTCTGTTTCCATTCCTCCTTCTCTTGTCTTTCGCCAGACGTTCACCGACTCTGCTCTGTTCCTCTATCATGTGATTTCTCAAGCCTTGTGTGCGAAACAGTCTCTGCTTAAGACAAAAAGGAAGCTTTAAAGTTTAAAATCTGTTTGTGTCTCCTCAAGATTCAAGTTCTTTGAACCTCTTGTTTCTGTGTAAAACACAATTTTAAAGTTTTAATGTTGCTGTTAAATGCAGAATAAAGCTGGATTATATAATGCGTTAAGTTAAAAAATATTTCAGGAATAAATATCTCTTTAAAAAATGAGCAAAACAGGCAAACTGTAGCTGGTTAAAATGTTACCTGACTCAAATTTAAGTCGGCGACCGGGTTGATTTTCATTTTATTTGTTGCTCATTCAAACCACAATCACAAACACTTTAAATGAAGTTTTTGATTAAAAAGCAACATATTTTTATGCTGCATTTTGCATGTGTCTGAGCTTAGCTTTAGTGCCAGATTACAGGGTGTTAGATGTGAGGTCTAGAGAATTGCCGTGACTTCATATTTCATAACATAATTCAGTGAAGCTGCTGATGTAATTTGCATGTTGAAAATGTTTCGTAATCAAAAGTATTTCTGATTCAGAATTAGCTGAAAGAACAAAACATTTTCTCTACTACGAGGATGTTTCTGTTAGGGTTGATGCTGAATGAAGAGCAAAATAGCAAAACACAAAATGTGATTATAATAAGTTACTCTACTCAAAGCATCGGTTTTATTTTTAGTTTTAGTTCATGTTCTAAAAGCGACCAAGCCGTTCTTGTGGGCCTGTTATTTAATCTCTGCCTTGTGGTATAATAGCGCTGAGAGTCATGGTTGTTCTTATCAGAGACAAATACTCTTTTTTTTTTTTTTTTTTACTTTCTGTCTTTGCTTCACTGCATGTGATGCAGGTGGTTCCACAGAGACATCACTGGTCTGCAGGCCGAGGAAATCCTGAAGTCTCGAGGCATCCATGGCAGCTTTCTGGCTCGACCCAGCAAGAAAAACGTCGGCGATTTCTCCCTGTCCGTCAGGTAATAACTGGACCTACTGAGCTCCGCCGCTCTCCTGTGGATCCTGATTTTTACGCTCGCAGCTGTTTTATTGACTTCCTAATTTCCTCTGTAGACTTTAAATGTCACTGAATACAATAAAGGTGGAGATATTTAATGAATGTGTGGACGTCATGTGACAGAGAAAGGCTAAAAATAAAATTCTTCGCGCTAAAAGGGGAAACTATTACTGATAAATCTGCTGTCTGCATATCAGACGTCGTGAAACCTTTGCCCTTTAGACTGATCGTAAAATCATCCTCTGTTTAGAGCTTTTCCCTCTAACAGGTGATTCATTATTGCACCTTTTGCTACATTTCACCCTAGAAAAGTTGTTGGAGGCTTCCTAGAGGCGCCAGGAATAAACTGGGTCATTCAGTAACAACGTTGTTGGTTTCATTATTTGGGGCTTTTTTGCATATTGAGGAGAATTTGAGATTAAATAAATGACCACACTTAGAAATACATGCACACTTTGCATTTTACAGTGGAAAACCTGTCGGCAGGATGAATATTTAACCCAATGATTTCTGCAAAGTTAGTGGAAAAACACTGATTTGGATTCCTAAAATACGTTTTCACCAATTGGTATTACAGATCAATAAAATTGATAACTCTGACTGTAACTAGATGATAAATTGGAATTAACTGGATCTTAAAAATATAATTTGTTTTATATATATATATATATATATATATATACATAACAAACATGGGAAAAAAACATTTATATATATATATATATATATATATATATATATA
>CAEGAE010062024.1:0-30339 GCA_903067095.1 Girardinus metallicus | reverse complement strand
CCGATCTTTTTCATTTCATCTCCCTGCAGAGGAACAAAACAACAAGATACCTTTTATTTTGTGCATACTGCGGTAAACCTCCTGACCACCTGACAGTTCTATTTTGGGTGATTGGGGTTGTAGGACATGCAAAGTTGCAGCACTATTTACAAGCAAGAATAGAGGCCTGACTGTTAAAACTGGAGGCATGATCGTGACACTAAAACTTTTTGAGCTCAAACAGTATCCCACTGTACCTCAGCCCAGAACTCAGCATAGATGTCGTTAGCTGTGAGTCGTGTGACTTGCCACCGCTTGGTAACAGAACACAGGTCACATGCTGTCATCATCAGACCAATCACACGGTCCCTGGAGGGGAGCAAAGCCTTGTTATATCCATGCAGAAGGAAACGAAAGCGACTTTTAAGGACGCTTTTTCTGCGATTGGCATCCTGACCTGTGCGAATGGTTGTTCAGGTCCAAGCCACCGGTGGTCAGGAGCTCCGTCAGCTGCTGGTGGTTGTTGAAGTAGAGGGCGAGGTCGGTGGCGATGATGGCCTTCCGGATGATCTCCAGCACCTGCTCGTACTCGCTGGAATTCAGGTTGGAGAAAATATTGTGCCCTTCCAGCTATGAAAAACAAAGAGATCAATAAAAAAGCAAAAGCTCCACTTATGAGGCGTTCAGCTCAGCTACACTGCAACACGTTTTAATAACAGGTTCAATGATCCAACCAGCGGATCATTGAGCGCTAAGAATGAAGATCTTGGTAACGGACTGTTGATCACATTTTTATCGAATCAGCTGATCCAAAAAAAAAAAGAAAAGAGAAACTTGGGAGAAATGCCAAATTGATAATTGAGTTGCCTCGACCCTTCAAAAGTGATTCAACAAAAGAAAATCAGTGAAAGGTCAAAGATTATGGATGCAAATGTGAAATGATCCTTGCTCTTTGATCCAGAATGAGAACATCTATTTTGCAGTATCACAACCAAACAGCAATCTCCAAAATTATTGCCACCCGTTGTAAAGATGTGCTAAAAGTAGAAATGTCCCAGTTAGAATTTTGATGCTTATTTCTGAGCTTTTTTTTTTTTTTTTTTTTTGCTATGACTGTTTCTGTTCTTGAAGGCTTTTATATAAAAAGACACAGAAAATACTTTTTTTTCCCCAGACTTTTTGGCAAGATGTGATTATGCCAATGTGACAAAATAATTCTGGATCTATAGCGTCTATTATTAGCTTTTAGCATGGTTAGCATTACTAAAACACCTATGTCTGATGTTTGTGTATATTCCCCTAAAGACCGTTGATCCTTACCTTAATTTTGTGACTCATATTTCCAAAAAGCTGTCAACATTTTGAAATCAAACATGCTCCATAACAGACAAGTTGAAAGCTCAAAAGGAAAAAAAAACATAGCAACTTTGATGTACTGTGATCTGCCACTATTTTCTTTTTTTTTTTTTTTCACAGAATTTGAACCAGGTGAAGCTACAGTGAGTTTTGGCTAGAAAATATTTACAGACAAAGAAGGTTTGTTTTCACCTTGGATGCAAATGTACAGTGTATATATACGTATGTAAGGTATTGATTTAATTATTGCTGTTTTGAGTCTTTATACTCCAGTTAGTGATTAACCAATTACTAAATGAATTGACAATTATTTCATAATCAATTCATCACAATGTATCTGATTTATTGTTTCAGCCAAAATCATTTCATATAAATTCTGATTATAATAAACTGAGATCTTATTTACAGTGCACCGAGTGTATCGTAGAGGATCTCTACCTGCAGGATGGAGACAGTCTGGGAGAAGTGGTGCTGCTCCATGGTGGAGGTGGAGTACAGAGCAGCCAGTGGATGGTCAAACTTCTGCAGGTATGTGTTGCTGTAACCTCGATGGTCCAGATCGTGACACAGACAGGCTATCAACAAACCCTTCTTCTGCAAAAGAAGGAACTCATTGGCAAAAAACAAAAGCGGCTAAAATTGAGAATCTTAATTATTGGGCTTTTTTTTATTATAAGCCAAGCGAGACCCAAACCTCTAGCTCTGTGAAGATCCCGGTGGTTTTCTGCAGGATGGCGAACATGCAGTGAGCCACTGTGACCGCGTGCTTCCAGTTGTGGTAGGGCACACGGCGGTAGTTTTTCCGTACTGACATGGTGAATCTGCAGAGCTTCTCCAGCTCAAAGCTGAACACATGTAGAAAATAAAAAAGAAAAGATTACAGAGAGAATTAGAGACTAACAAAGTCCTGCTTCTGTGGCGTTACCTGGACTTTCCACAGGAGCTGTGAACCATGTAGATGAAGACGGCCGGCCAGATCTCCTCAAAGGGACTGATGTCAAACTGGAACCTGGAGGAAGACGTAACATGATCAGCATGTAAACTCCCATCATTTTGTTCACAAACATCTGGCTTACACACAGAATCAGGATTTCATCGAGTGGCTTACAAAATATTTCTTTAACACACAGTCACATTTCAACCACAAACTTTAATGTATGCTACTGGGGATTCATATGACAGACCAACACAAAGTAACCAAAAATTATGAAGCGGAAGTAATAAAAATCTGAAAAGTGTAGCATGCAGTTCTCCTAAGCCCCCCTTACTCTGACGTCCCTGAAAGAAATACAGTGCAATGCTTTCAGAAGTCCAGCTGTTCAAAAGGTTATATGAAAATAATATAGAGCCTGGTACAATATTTCTTTGTTTTCTACTTGGTCGTCCATCTAAACTAGGACTCTGTGACCTTCAACTCCGGAGCTGCAAGTGACTCTTTCAATGATGGTTCTTAATAACTTTCATTAAAAAATGATAAAGAACAAGTTAATCTTTAAGAATATTGATATAATAAAAAATGCATGTTCTGACACTTTTCTTCATGGAACAATTGCATTGGAGAATGACACTGAAAGTACCATACATTTTTTTAGAACCATTTTCTTGTGCTTAGGCTCAAAACTACTTGCTTCCCTTTGCGCATTTTGTTTCTACAAATAACTTCATGTAGAATAGATCAATCTTCTTTTTCTTTATTTATTTTAAAACCTTAAAAACAGAAATAAAGTTATTGTTCTTTAAAGATAATACATTTCCTACAGTAGACATTTTTAAAAAATTATGTTATTTTTTTTTTCCAAAAACAGTTGTGGCTCTAATGGAATCTTAATTATGCAGATTAATTGGTATAAAGGTTGAAAACTGCTGATCTAAACGGACATGCTGAATAAGAAGACTATTTGTCAAAGAAACACTTAACAGGCCTTCTGGAGAACCTGCAGGGAGTTGTGCTATATTGTGAAATACGGTGGTGGCAGCATCATGCTGTGAGGGTGTTTTAATAAAGCAGAGACAGGGGAGCTGGTCAGAAATAGAAATAAATGCAGGACAATCCTAGAACAAAAACCTCAATAAAATGGTTAGCAATCTGGCAAGACTTGAACATTCCGTTCACACTCAATCTGACCAAACTTGATCTGTTTGCAAATATTTCCATTTCTTGATGTGCAAAGCTGCTAATGCATCCCATCCTTTTCAGATATTTATCTGTAAAAATATTTGAAATCCTTTCCCTTTCATTTCATAATAACTCTCTACTTGATTTTGCATCCCATAAACTCCAAATAAAACACAGCAAAAAGCGTGGTTGCAACGTGAAAACACTCTTTAAGGTTTGAAGGGTGTGAATACTTTTATTCACTCACGTTTCAATTTCTTTGTAAATGGGTTCAGGAAGGTTGAGCTGGCTGAGGGTCTTCCACTCCTCTGACGTGCAGATGCTGTGATAGGACAGCTTTTCCATCGTCACTCTGTAGATGCATTCAGAGTGCCGGATCCTGTGGTACATCTGCACAGAGACAGCGGCGAGACCGCAGAGCGGGAATCGCTCTTTAAAATGTCAACACACACGCTGAACACTCGAGAGCAGTAAATGACACAGAAACCCTGAGCATGATGTGAAACTCTTCATGCGTCACTGCTGTAATTTCACTAAAAGAGGGCTTTTTCCCCGGCCTCCCTCCACATCTGGTTTGTGTCCCTGTCTCCCCGCGCAGACAAATGGGCGGTGGAAGCGGCCAGGTACAGGCGCCCGGGCCCCGCATAAATCACTGCGAATCAGGAGCCGGCCAAAGTTACGTTTCCTAGAGACGTGGGGTATAAATCACAGCCAAACATAAATCCTGTCACTGGACGGATGCGAGAGAGCGCTCGTCTTAAAATATTAACATCCCGCATCAATTTTAAAACCAACTTTGTGACGCTGTTCCCTGCGTAAGCATGTCGCATGGAGCCGACAGTGACTCGGGTCCCGCAGTGAGCGGACACTTTGACAGACAGACCACATGCAAAACCTGGGAATTTAGCGTTATTCATGAAAGAGATAATCGTCACTTTTTATTCATATTTCGAGGTAATGGACACTTCAAATAGAAACTGCAGTCTCGATGTGGAGGGAAATTACAATTACACAGTAGCACGTAAAATGCAACAAACATGAAGAGTGGAGAACGCTGAGGGTCAGCTGACAACCACCGATCAGGACTGTCACAGATTATTGTACCTTCATCATTTATTGTGAAAAATTGCTTATCATGATAAGAATTTTCTTTTATCATCGTCACGATAAATTTCAATTAATGATGTTAAAGAAAAAACAAAACTAGCAGTATTATCAGAAATGTTTTTACTATTTTCCCCACTACTGTTAGACAAATAGCGGGCAATCAGTAAAATTAAAATTTAAAAATATGATTAAATAAAGTTGCTGTGTGCAGTTTAGTGATATAAATCTCACTTTTTTAAATATGTGGCATCCTGAAGAAGCCTGTTTCAAATAGGAATATTTTTTGAGAACAATATTTGTGTTTGCTGTGCCATGCATTTACAGTCACACAGTTACCTACAAAAAGAAGTATTGAATAGTTTTTTTTTTTTTTATTTACCATAATTTTTACCGTTATCACAATAGTACCACAAAATATTGCCATAAAATTTTAAGTCCATATCTCCCACCCCTTCAAGAGATTTTTAGGTATTCCATCGAAAACATTTAAGCTTATGTGGGATACTCACATTTGCACAGTGTAAGGCCAGAGCACAAAAGACAGCAAACATCTTAAAGTTGTTCTCATCGGTTTTAGTGAAGGCACTTCCGCTTAGCTTGTTCACCATCTGCACCACACCGATAACGGTCCCCCTGCTCACAATGGGCATGCACAGGATGTTCCGCGTGGTGTAGCCAGTTTTGAGGTCTACCTCTCTGCCAGAGAGCACAAGCACAGAGAGACGGCATCAGTTTGACCTTTAACTTCATGGTGCTTACAGGTTTAGACAAGTGGGTTCTGTTTGTGATTCTAACACATTCCAACAAGTTAGAATACAATAATAACTTAATGATATTTAAACAGTAAGATGATAAAGAGAGCAGTGATTTACCGGTTGAACCGTGGGTCTGCATAGGCATCTGGGATATTTAAGACTTCCCCTGTCCGAGCTACTTGGCCAGCTATTCCTTTGTCTATGGAAAACCTGCAGAGATACGAGATGGGAGAGAGGAAGCATTTTTTGGATAAACATTATGTTAAAAAGCTATATATGAACAAATATGATAATATTCTTCAGTAAAGTCAGGCATTACATGAATGCTGTTCCTTGAAGTATTGATATATTCAATATATTTTACAGAGATTTTATGTGACATAGCAACACAAATATACTGGATGAATGTAAAGAAGAAAATGTATCTGTTTTTTTGGGGTTTTTTTTTTTGCACACTTAAGGGTGGATTTAATATTTAAACATTGACTAGACCATTAATCACCCCAAAAGTACATTGAAGTTTGTGGTTGTGATGTTAATATTTTTACAATACTGCAAAAACACGAAATCTTGTCTGGTGTTTTTGGCCAGTGTAATAAATATCTTACTACGCTTGAAATAACGCAAAACTAACATGTAAGTTACTTTCAACAAGATGTAGGAGTTGTTTTAAGTCAATAATTAATTTATCAATAATTCCTGATGGAAAAAAATACTAGTTATAAGTGAAATAATCTGCCAGTGGAACAAGAGGAACATTTTATAACTTATAATATGAGAAAAATGCTTAGTAAGACTTTGTGTTTTTGGAGTGTGTTGGTCAATATCACAATCACCCCACAAACACATTAATCTATGTGGTTGTGATGTTAATATTTATGAAGTGACTTTTTTCTCACTTGCTTTTACCACAAAACATTAGTGGTTCAAGTACAGAAATCTGTCTTTCAACATAATATCTAAAACATAAAAATACAAATCTGAAAACCACTTCAGAGTTAGAGTATAGAATGAAAAGTTTATAAACCTTATTTCTTTTGTTTTCCTAAACACAGGTTTGCCTTCCTTCTCCTCCCCGATGTCGAACAGGTCAGAGTACAGTTCTTTGTTGCTGTGATCTACCTGGAAGAGCGCACATCTGTCTGCATTCACCAGGTTTTTTGCATATATCTGCAAAGCAAAAGAAGGGGCACATCATTTTATAGATGGTCAAACCAACAAGGATTCATCTGTTTAGTTTTAGTGACTATCATACTACTGGTTTAATCTTTGTTGGGAGAAATTAAACAAACAGGTTATTCAAAGTTGATAATTTTACAGTTTCAATCTGATGACACCCAAGCAACAATTTTAGCCAGATGAGGCGTTAGAGAAAGAACTCTCCTAAAAATAATCATATTTTATTGGTTATAAATATTTTTACAGAGTCAGTTTCCCTAATATAGCTGTAAAGACACAAAAGAAACTGATAAAGCATAAGTCAGACTCACCATAATATGTTCAAGTAGAGAATCTATTGCCACAATGTTATCAAAGTATGTTCTGTGCAAAAAGAAAACAACACATTGAGATGTTTTAACAAACAGACTTTCACATTAAAATTGTAAACGCTACAATCCTCCTTAAGCTAATACACATTTTGTTGTGTTGTAGCTACACATTTCAGAGCTTTTTATAAGGGTTTTATGTGACACACCAATATAAGGTTGGTGTATTAGTACAAAAAACAAATGCACACCAGTACGATTTTCTTATTTTAATTTGGAAAGACAAAATAATTTTTTACCATCATGGTTGACTTTGTGTTGGCCTGTCACACAAAAATCCTCCAAATATACACATCATGTACAAGTTTGTGGTTGTAATGTAACAAAATGTGGAAAAGTTTCAGGAGTATTAATATGTTTGCAGTGCACTATAAGCTTGTTAAAATATAAATTTTACTCCTACTGCGTGAACACAATGTTTATTTAGGACTTGTGTTGTCGTGAATGCAGTTAAATCGCTGCCACACTTGAAAGCATTTCCAAATTTTAGGATCATGGTGTAAAAACAAACTTCACAGCTTTTCAGCAGCTTTCATTGAGAGTTACAGAAGCAGATCTCAGTGCAGCTCTTACTTTGACACATCTAGTAGGAAGTCATTAAGCTCAGTCTGTTTGGCAAGGCCTCTGCACATCTAATAAAGAAAAATAGGTCAGGATCAGACACACAGATGTATGAAGAACTTTTTCTTTTCTTTTCTCAAAACACATCCAGCATGTTCTGTTAGTGAAGCAGTTCACTGTCTACAAACAGGCTCGCGGGCGGTCTTCTCATGTCTGTAAAAACGGAGTGTGTCAGCAGCAAGCAGCACTTTGGCGCTAACCGTGGCTCAGAGGTCCAATGTGGCCAGAGCTGCAGTGGGACACCGCTCCTCTGGGGTACTATGTTATCTTTTTCATAAAACATAATGACGTCTCAGGGGAGATGTTTGTTGAACGCATGGGCTTGTTGATTGGACTGGGCACACTGACAACCTGGTTCCTGTACACAGTGGATTTCCCCAGTGCAGAACCAGAACAAACAATGTCAACCAGAAGCATAATAAACGGTAGGGTACACCTTGTTGCCAGAGGCTCAGGAGGAGAACTGCAGCACATCTGTTAGAGGGGGCAAGCTCAAATTCAAATCAGGTCTGTATGCAGGCATGCCTACCTGTACTTGATGAATGGCAACAGATGCCCAAGCTAAATTTGCTGTTGCTACCTGCAAAAAAAGAATAAACTTAGTTTTAAAGTTCTGGAGACAGAAAATCAATAAATTCAAGCCACCTAGACACATTCTGGCATTTTTAAAAACAGTCAGAGTCAAGCTAGTTCTCTCACAAATTCAGTGCAGCGCTGCATATTCAGCTAAAATCCTACAGAAAAGCATCAGATGCTTGCTGTTCTGGTTTCTGCTTACAGAGCTTTAATGTTTTGCAGATTTATTTGGAAAAACAAACAAACTGCATGCAACCTGTGCAGCTGCATAGGTAGTGGAAAAAGGTACTCCCATCAGGATGTGGTGTAAATGAGACTCTGCTTCATTGTGAGAGCTATAGAAGCAACAGGATGAAGAGGCAAGAAGTCAAATTGAACTCAAACATGTTAATCTAGCTTGCATGGGTATAAGATTTGCATCCGTCTCAACATATATAATTTTTAAAATTATTTTTCAACTAATCACAAACAAACTAAAACTTTGTTGGGATTTTTAAACTTATTGCCCTGCATATAAAGTGTTTGTAGCAACAAGACCTCTTTTCTACCAGTTAAAAAACCAGGCAAAATAACAAATGAGAAAAAGTACCAATAACATCCGATTTTAAGTTCCAACCACAACCCGATTAATCAGTAATAGGTTCAGTCAAAAATTATTTTCAGTATCTATTTGCCTCTAATGTGATTGCTGCACATGGTGCTGCAAAAGTGCACACAGCTCACATTTTCCTACCTTAAAAACATTTTTACTGTCTAAAAATCTTAAAACTTTGAGCAACAGCTTGGATATTAAAAGTTACAGCTGTTGTCAGTGAAACACAATAAAGCAGTCTAATTATCTCAGAAACTTATAAATATTTTCAATAGACATCTAGTGAAAGCTGTCAGTATTTAAAGCAACGCAGCGTCTTTACGTTGCTCTCGGCTTCAGCCTTTTTCTACCAAGATCTTGGGCACGTTTCAAGTCATCCTGCTTCAGCCTTATTAAAAAAGTTGCAGGTGTGCTTGTTCTGATTTGGGCTGACCTCTTGGTGTCTTAGGTTGAAAGGCTCCCTGCCCCAGTACCGATGCAACTCCAGGATGGCGATGAGGTCCCCAATGGCAGTGAGGACGGGGAGACACAGGACAGAGTGAACATGGATCCCTGAGTCCTGCCCTGTGCCATCCGGAAATCGCTCGTCCTGCAAATACAGAGAGACCCGTCCAAACTTCTACCCAACTAAACTGCATGTGTGTAACAACAGTGTATCATAGGAAAGCCTACAGCCATGCACAAAAATGTGACTTGCATTGTACATTCAACTGTTTGGGTTGTTTGATTGACTTGTTTGCTGATATTTGTTTAGACTGGTGGATTTTCCATAACAGAAGATCTCTGTTTAGAAATTTTCCTGTTCAGATTGACTTAAAGCTGGAAAAATCCCTGGTTTGTCAAATTCTGTTCTCTAATCAAACCAGGCAAATTAGCCTGGAAGTCACAATGAAAGAAAATATAGACATCATGTTTTCTGCTTATGGTGCAAAAATATTCATAACTTCTAAAGCTTTTTTTTTTTTTTACAAATTTTGTCACTTTGCAACCACAAACTTGATTATTTATCATTGGGATCTAATGTGATGGACCATCACAAAGAAGTGGATAATTGTGAAGAAGAAGAAAGAAAATTCATGCTTTGTTTTCAAAGAAGAAACATCATTCATGCATTTGTATTTAGCCCCTTAGCAGCTTGGAAATGGAAAAATGTGGCCCTTTATCTTTGCAAAACTAGCCAAAGCTCAGTCAGGCTGCATGAAGAACGTTTACAAAGCACTATTTTTAAAATATTTTTAAATCTTGTCATTGATTCTCAGATGGATTTGGGACTGAATTTGATCTACAATGTTTGGCAGCCTCCAACAGGTTTTCTTCCAGGATTTCCCTGTTTTTTAGTAACATCCAACTTCCTCTCTACTCTGACCAGTTTCTCTGCACCTGCTAAAGGAAAGCAACCCCCACCATGATGCTGCCAGTACCGTGTTTCACAGTGGAGACTGTATTTTCAGGGTGATGTGCATTGTTGGTTTTATCAAATTATTCAAATTTTGATGTCATCTGATGTGCACAACTACACGGTTTGTCGGAAATTGTAAATGGGACTTTGATGGCTTTCTTTCAACAACAAACATCTTCTTGTCACTCAGATTTGTAGATCAACAAGATTCATCTTATCGATCTATTAATGTCTGCAGCTTCTTGGTTTCTTCTCTGATTAAATCTCTTGAAGTTTGAAACCCTTAGTGCTCTATGGTATTTATGGTGCATACGGAGAAAAAACATTTAAATTTCGTCCCACTTCACAATTTTGCAACACTTTATTTTGGTCTGTTACATAAAATCTCTGCAAAGTATATTGAAGTCTTTTCTTATAATATGACAAAATACATAAAAAGCGTATTTGTAAGGTTCTGCAAACAGTTCAGCGACTAAACTATCAATATTGTCAAATTCTGTTTAAAAGAGTTTAAAGAGAGCAGTCATACCCCCATAATGTCCTCCACTAGCAGTGTTTTGCGAGTCTTGGCAACGTAAGCGGCAATGGTTGTCCCGTATGAGATGGGGCCAGACGGGACGAGGCTTGGACGGCCATCCTTGGCCCCCCTTGGAGTGTATAAACATAAACTCTGTTAAAAAAAGGAAAAGCAACAACAGCTGATGAGAAACATACAGAGAAAGAAAAGGTAACTTTAATGAGTAAATTCAATCAACTCACATTGTTGCATTCTCCCAAGAAATAAAGTGCAAAACTATCAGCTTTTGTTGCTGCAGAGAGAAGACATACATGTGCTTAGATGCAGCTTACTTCAGCAGTTTGCATTCTCAGTCATTTTCGCCAATGATCAAGGACAGGTGTAGACAAAAAAGCGTAACAAGGAGGCAGCTGCAATCGAATTGTCTAACAATGGCCCACATAGCAACAAGTATACTGACCGAGGCTTTCACTGCCTTCCAGTTCATCTCATTCCCAGTCCTCCTCTCCAGTCCCATTTCACACTCAGATATAGGTCATGTTATCATACAATCTGACATCACAGAGGTGGCTGCGGCACACAATACTCAGATTATTGGGAAGTTAATGAGTGATTTGCTTTGGGTGAACTGGCATATTTAGTTCACTCGGAAATATTTAATCACTATTGTATGTATGTTTCTCTCTGTTAGGGATAAAGTGGTTTACCCCTGCACATATCTCAGTCACGGACCAAGCTATTTTTGTCTTTTTCCAAATATACTTTAGGTTTTTAATCATCTAGTTAACACCACAGTTATAATCTGGCACAGCAAACAGAACAGTCAATTTTAATTTAGACAGACATATGACTCTTGTTTACCTCACATAATGGATGTTATTTGAAGTCTTCAATGAGTGTGACTTTAATCTTAAAAAGCATATTTCATCATATTTTAGACAATGCAGACATGACCTGCATTTTTGAATGCAAGTCATCTCTGCAGCAGAAATTACCCGAATGCTTCCTGAATTCTTGTTTTTCATCTGAACTTTTGTCAGAAGTGGTTACTGTGTCAAGTTAAAGGCAGACTGGTCTTGTCATATTAAGTCTTTAAATCTCTGTTGAGGGTACTGGACAGTTAGGTCTCAATGGTACTGCTCCCAGATATCATTTCTCTCTCCTCCATCTCACTGGACAAGTAGTCGTATAAATCTTTGCCTTATTAGCTTACTTTCCAGCTGGAACTTGGTGATTACTACTGTCATCTTGGGTGGCCATCATGTTTATGCACTGATGCCCAGACTTTATGTTCCATACATAATGCTGGTTTCTTTCTTTAAAGCTAAATATTTATTGACTCTGGAGGAGAAAATAAATGCAAGTATCATGTTTTACAAGTCTGAACACAACTAAAAAGGAAAAGATGTTAAGAAAAATATGAAATATGGGCTTTAATGGCTTCTTCAGAGTTATTTTTAATCATAAAAATTCCCCTCTGGTATTCTGAGTGTTTGACCCCAAGTTCATTGAGAGATGTTTATCCAGGAATTTGTCATAAACACGCAGATTTTTTTTCCGTCAGAAAAAAAAAAAAAATCTAGCTGTTCTCTGTGACATTTTGTTGTAGTATTTGTGTAATAAGGTTTAGTATGTATTTATATGCTTTTACCTGTTTTGATTATGTTGGACAACTCATAGAGCAGAAGTTTGTTGTCTCCTCCAGTGTCCAGCCGCTGCTCCATGAAGCTGTTCAGTTCATACACCACACCCTGCATGTTTGTGTCCTGGTACTGCTGGACACAACACAAAACATCAAAAAAATGGAAACAACTTGCACTTTGTGGCACATATTGATTTATACACTTCATAGAAAAGAAAGATACTTTTTTTTTAACTGAGAGAAAGAACATTATCTTTTGCCATTGACCAAAATATTCTCCTCCACGACTCGATGACATTCCCTCTCACTCCTGCGTTTTAGCTTAGAGATCCCCAGTGGCTCCAGAGAAGGTCATAACACCCACAGTTCTGACTGGAGTCCTCACAAGCTTTGCTGCAGAGCCTCAGCTTTAAAACCATAATTGTGCAAAAAGACAAACCTCCAGCCCTTTTTACGAGGCTAAAGAGATGTCTATTTCTGCGCCTGCAGAGAGGGTGAGGACAGGACAGCAGGGAGAGTGGTGCACTAGAAAGCATCCCCAACGGGACGCTTTCTGCCCTCCCACATCCTGTTTGCGAAGACGTATGGATGACGCACTGAGGGGTTGAGGGGACCTCATTTATTTTCCTGTGTCATAAGTTTATTCTACAGAGGTGGACGGTTCAGATTCCCGGATGTGGATCTGAGCCTTGTCACACCTAAACACGAGTTTAGGTGTGACACGGGGGAGAGTTATTTTCCCCAATTTCTTTATGGCTAATTACTTATAATAAAATGCACACTGGAGTCTTCAGCATTAGAAATGCTTGTTAATCGTTAACATCATACAGTAAATCAGTGCCATCCTGTAGATAATAGAAGAAAGCACTGGACTGACTGCAAAACTGTTTGGGCAATGGCCCGTTTGTTTGAAAATGTTTCAATTAAATTAACTATGACATGTTAAACAATATAAAATCTGAAAGGTGTGGTCTGCATTAATGTTGGTTTGAAGTGCTCACTGCGTACACACACTAAGTATAAATAGATAATCTTTAGAGGAATAAAATAAAGAATAAAAAGAACAGCATGTACAGACATTTGTTATATATATGAAGAAAAGAAAAAGTGGACTATGCTCATTTTGTTTTACAGCAAAGTAGCTAACTGCTCAGGCTATAAGGTGTTCATTGTGTTCATCAGAGAGGCAGCCTGGGGGAACAAACTGTCTCTGTGGGGTCTGGTTTTTGCAAATAGCACTCTGTAGGACCAACCTGAAGATAAAAGTTTAACAGTTTGTGTCCAGGATGTGTGGGGTCTAGAGAGAGGTTAGCTGCCCTTTTCTGAATATAGACCCACACAAGTCCTGGAGGTAATAAATTAATTTAATAAGTAAGTTAGCTTTAGGTATAACACAAAAACTTACCCTGCTGACTTCTTTAGTCGATGTGCCATCTATAAAGACAAAAAAAAAAAATGTTAACAAGCTGAGTGTTTAAATATGTTACTGTGATACTGTCATGTGATTTATTTATCTTTTATCTGTTTAATTTGTGTAATTTATGTAGAAATCAACCAAAATGTACCAACAGTTATTGGGCTATAATTTGCTGTCTCACAAACATTTTCTAAACAACTGGCAATGTTTCCGAAAAACAGCAGCAACCAAAAAACATTGTACAAATATTGACAATTTAGCTATACATTATTAAAAACTTTTGAGCATTCTGTGAGGCCTGTTTCTTAACTGCTCTTCAAAATGGGAAACAACAGACAATTCCATTTCTGGAGGGCAAATGTGTTGACACATAGTAAATGGCTATAACATTTTCGGCCTTTTTGCATATTTTTGCCAGCAGTTCCCATAAACATGCAGGGTGTTGTACTACAGTGCAGTTCTGTCATTTAAACTAAGACTAACTCAAATTTTCAAGATGTTTGAACCAAAACTTCAAAACAGCTTACACCATTTTGCAAGATGTAGTCATTTAAATCACTAATATTACCCACCTGTGTTGCTAAACACAATAATCACCTTAAACTACCAGAACATTTTGTTTTAGATGTTAGAAATTTGCTCTTGATTAGAAGTTCTTCTGAGCAGCTGTTAGCTTGACTACTCTATGAAATTGTTTTCTCTTATTTTCCAGGCAGGGATTGCTCATACTGTTGTACTTAATGTAAAACCCGTTACAGCAATGCTCAAAACAAGCATCCTTCAACAGAATTATTAACCTATGCCATTCAGGTCTTTTTTCATCTACAATTGTTTAGTATAGCTGCCAGTTTCTTATAGTTTCATCTAATAATCCTAATAAATGATTATCCTAATCAAAATTCTAACAGTTCAAGCTGTTTTCTGAATTAAAATCTCTGAAGCTGAACATTCATGTGTCTTGACTATTTGAAATCTGGGTGTGTGCTTTTCTGCAAATTAGCACAATGATAGATTGCAGTGAGCTGACAGCACAAGCTGTAAATAAGCAAAAGTATATGTGGTCCTCCCAACAGTAGTTGAATTGAAACATTTTGAACAAAACCAAAAAGTGCAGAGTTGCAATGCGACAAAAAATATATCCAACCAGATTTTGTCACATATTTTATGAACTGTGCAACTACACAAATCAAGTTCATCATCTTGTGTCTCTGTCGACGGAGATAAAGCTCTGACTTCATCAGTTTAATTCACTGTATGAAGGTGATTTTGTAAAATTTGAGAATGTTTCACAGTCGCAATCAGCTGAGCAAGCACTTTTAACTTTTTTTAAATTTTTTTTTTACAATTATTAAAAAAAAAAAAAAAAAAAAACACAATTAGTTTTGGTGTCAATTTTTAATTTTAAATTTTTTTTAATATATGCTACCAGAAAAAAATCTACAAAATGAACAAAAATTAGAAATAATTTATTTTTGTTTTTCTAAAAACTAAATACTTTTATTGCTAAAACTAACATATTGGGAGTAAAAAGTTTGGTAAAGTCATTAACTGAAATTATGAATGTCATCCATAATGCACATTTTGAAAAAAAAAAAAAAAAAAAAAAAAGCTAAATGTATTTCTAAAGCCTTTAAAAATCCTAAGACTTATTTTTTTGCATTGAAGGTAAAAAAAGGGAAAATTATATGGTTAATGTATAAAATTGAAAGAAACTAATAAAAAAAAATATTATATTAACTGAATCAATTACAATCTACGTAAAACTATAAATGCCACAGATTCCAAAAAATTTTAAGAAGAAAAATAATAAGCACACATGTCTGTTAAACAATTCACCTAAAATTTATACAACTATATACAACATACCTTGGCTCATATATTCAGGAGGTATTCAATAAACTCAAATCTTAGTCTCCTAGAATAGAAGGCGTTAGCTAGTTCATCATCTCTCAGTTTTGATATGACTCATTGATAATTCAGCTCCTTTTTTGTTGTTTTTCACAATTCAAGCTAATCAACAAACCTTACAGAAATGAGTTTTTCTCATGCTTCAGAAACTAGGTGCTTTACTTTAAAGCCATTTCTTGATGACTACTGTTTCATGCTCACCCACACAGCTTTGAGTCTGAAGTAGAGATTAACTTTGGCTGACAGGGTGACACCTCACAGACACCAAGCTGCAGAGGCCATTATACTCTTTCCTTCACAGCTTTTCCACTATGAGCATTACTGTGGTCGTCAGGGGAAACCCAGATTTTTTAGGTCACATTAAAATCACACTCCATGTAGATGCTAAAACTATGTTACATTGTTTATATGTTCCTTCAAAGCTAACATGGTTATATTGCCCAAACTGAACCTAGTTTGAACTTTCACTTCATTATCAGCTCTGAAACACTTTCTGAATAACTTATGAAGTAAGAAAAAATATGAACTGTAAAACTTTCTGACTTCAACTGAAATTTATTCTTGTGATTTCCAGCTGTTGAAATTGGATAAAAATACTCTCAGTGACGATAACAAAAGTTTCAGCCAGTCCTAAAAATTTCTGACATGTAGTCTTGGAGAGCTACTTGGGATGGAAATCAAACATACAGCACCAGGGGCTCAACATCAAACCAGGGTCAACAGCACACCAGAACAGTAACTATTGAGACCCCTTTGATCATATTTCATTTGAAAAATACCATGCACAAAGGTTTACACGTTTTAGAAATACAAGCTAAAGTTCTGACCAGAGTTGGTGAAACAAATCCCTATGAAGATGTGAAGAGGGCTTTTACAGCCAGCCACATTGTTTGTTGTTTTAAACATTCCTCCAGTATGCTATGAGTTTCCTAACTTAGCCATGAGACTTATTTTAGAGTGAACCCCTGGCCAGGCGTGACGTCAATCAGAGGACTGAAAGCTGCACTTGAAAAAGACTTCAAATCCCTTTATAAAGGGGAGCGTTTCTTTTAGACACGACCTTTTCTGACTTCTAGACGTCTAGATATTTCACACACAGATGCCTTTGAAGACTAAATCTAACCAAACCAGTGACTGGAGAGAGACTGGAAGCTGTTAAACATCAGTAATTACAGCAGAAACTAAACTTTTAATAAACTGATGAATGCTGTGTATATAATAAACACATACAAACACTGAAATTATTTAATGATATATATAAGTGTCATTAACGGCAGCTGAGGACAGTATTTGTGCTTCTTGCATGAATGTCATCCATCTTGAAAACCTCGCTCTTTATACAACTAAAGGTACAATTTAGACAACCGAGCTAAAACAAAAATATCAGAGGGTTGTATGCATATTGTCGCCCTGTGTTAGAGAAAATGTATCATTAATTGAAAGTTTTGCACTCAAATCTTGTTTCTGTTAGTTTGTGTGTTCTAAAATCATTCCATGCAGAAAAATAAATATTGAAATCCCTTGTGAACTTCTAGAAGATCCTGTTGTTTCAGGAACATTTAAAAAGCTAAGTGGTTCTTGCTCAGTATACATTTTCTCAACGGTAATATACAAAACCCTCTTGTCCCTTGAAACCTCAGAGCTATAAAACCTGATGGCCTTTAAATCTGAGTTGTTATGCAAAAGCAGGTACCTGTTTGGACAACTTCCAAAAGTTTCCTTAAGGTTTGCATGCACATCTTGTAGCGTCTACAGGCCCAGCATGCTTTTCCAGTGAATGTTTTTCCTAGAAACCAGTAAGGCTTCAGTGTGTTTAGTTGGTTTTGTTTGGTGTGGGTCAAAAAGTCTACATACCTTATGCCACTTACATGAAAGTGGGAGAAAATGATAATTTGCTCAACTTATTCAGCAAGAACAACATCTCTGTTTCATCAGATATGTTGGTGAATTAATCCCAACAGGGCCGCTAGTCCTCAGGGAGTGTGCCTCAGGTGAATGTGCAGGTCATCATTTGAAGCACTCAGCTATTCAGCAGTCGCTTAATATCTTCCCATACTTGCATGGAGCCGTTATGCTTTCAGTAAATATAAAAAGAAAGCACTGACACTTTCTTAGAAAATATCCTGGCAGCAGAGTTGGCAGTGAACACCAAACAGGACTGTGTAGCAACTCTCCAGACCTGTGGGATGTGCACTTCTTCTAACTTTATGGCACTGTTGAAACTTCTCATGAACTTGAATTACTTTTATTAAAAGATTTATATGTGTTGTGTCACACTGGTTTAAGATTTATTACACAGCACTCAGAAGTAGTATATGTTGATTTCGGTAGACTCACAGTTCCACCAGATGTTTGCTAATTGGTGATGTAGCTAGTCTGGAGGAGATTCAAGGATTTCTAAAAAATGCATTAAATAATCAAAGCAACCAGGTATGCTTTAAACGAGGGAATAAAATTATCACATAATGTAAAGCTCAAAACAGTCAATTCTACACAACACTGCCGCTCATTTAGAAAAATAAAAAATCTCCACAAAATATGTTGTACAAAATAATATTTTCTTTTTCTGGTTTTATGGCAATTTTCTCACACTGATGTCGCATGTCAGCTGAAGGATAAAAGCACACATCTGATGCATCGGCTCAGAGTTAATGATCTATAATGAGATGTTGTAACACATGACCTATAGACGCATGCAGAGGATATGAACAGCTCTATGCATGTCTTTAATGTTTCACAGGAAAACGAGCCTCTTAGTCAGCTGGGTCTAATGTGCACAGCGCTTAATGGGAGCTTTATTGATCCGCCGCCACAGATCCACAGCGTCCCACAGGACGGTTAACCAGGAGTGACTCAGCGGTCAGCACCTCGTGGTTGACCTGGTGGTTGCTATGCTGCCATAGCCAGAGCTGGTGCCTTTGTTTTATGTAACGTTAGATACCAATATGGCTATTATACTATTATTAATGCTTTCAATTATGGTACTGAGCTAAAAGCCTGAAAAACAAACAAAATTAATTGGGACAGTGTTTAATTGACATTATTACATGGCTTCTGTTAAGCATCTTGCTACAACTGTACAGCCGGTGAATAATTAAAGGATGTTTAGAACAAACAAGCAGAAAATAATTGACTAGGTCACTAAATTTACACAGAGAGCAAGTGATTTGAGCTCTTGAAGCTGCATCCTCCTGATGGAAAGCCCTGCAGGTGAGCCAGGTCTGTTATCACAGCCCTGAGATGTGAGCTTCTGGTACACAAAACCAGCTTTGTGTGCTTCTGATCAGCCTCTAAATACAACTCAGGAAACAGCATCAGCTGCTAAAAAGCTCAACCAGGCTTTTTCCCTCTGGTATTAAAACACAAAAAAAGCCCAAGCCCAGTGATTCACTTATCCTCAGAGTTTTCCATTACCCATCCTTAACAGCCAGTTAACCATTTGTTGCTTTAGAAAATGATAACAAAAAACAAAACATAAAATCAATTTAATTATGTTTAACTGAAGCTCTAATAAAAAAAAAAACAGTATTTATGCTTTATATAAACAAGAAAATAGTTTAAAAACAAAAATAAATGGTACTTCATAAATGTTTTAGAGACTCTGCTGTAATAAAATTATTGCAGTTTCAAATGGAAGCTTTTCGTAGTTCACAATCAGAATCCAAAAACAATAAAAATAAATTTTTCAAAATGAGATTGTTGAACTTTAACCAGATTTCACTGAGTAGCTCCACCTTCATGAGCTGAAATTTCAAAACTGAAGCTGAACAGAAACAGGCGTTATATTTCCTCTATGAGCTTGTCTCTGTGTGTGAGGCTGCAGGCGAGTACCAAGGCGTTTCTGGATGAACGCAGCAGAGAGTTTGGGAGCAATTAATTATCCCACATCGAAAGGCAACGTAAACAAAGCCAGTGACACATAAGCGCATTCTCACGTCTATAATGTTCTTATAACATGCTTAAGTTGTGTTTTAAAAAGGAAAAATCATTTACATGAAAAAAGTATAATAACCAAGAGAAAAAAAAAAGTAACAGATAAAATTTTGCTATTAGGAGAAGCTAAATTTGTAATAAAGACAGCTGCATAAAAGTGCCTAAAAGTACAGGCAGTAACATAACCTTTCTAGACACATACAATAATCTATCTTCACAAGGCCTTTGCATTGACTTCACTTTATTTTTTGATTAATTTCTATAGCCTGATCCTGACCCAAAAACAGCTCTTCTTCTTATGGGTAATGGGTCCCCATAACATAGTATTTGTTGCAAAATTGGACGTTATAAGGTGAGAAAGGCTAAAACACACACACACCCCAGCGCACGCAGACACACACAATTTGTGTGTTCATGGTCGGACAAACTGATTTATGTAATCCAATGTTGTCTGTCACATGATAAGTGAGAACAAGCCCGGCTGCAGGGATTGCTTCCAGGAAGCAGCGGTTATCTTAGTGACGATCACATGATGACAAGTCCTCCTCTTCCTTATGCTGCTGGTGGTGGTACACGCATAAAAATATCAGATCAATCACTAAAAGGCCTGGCCTAAAAAAACAACAACATATAAACAGCATATTGTTTTTCTCCCAACAGTGTCATCATGGACCGGACTAAACATGGCTGCACAACAAAAGAAAAGCAGGGGAAATGTCTTCAGTTTGTGTATTCCCGTCTTCGGTCTGACCTTTCAGGCTGTTTGAGGAACCAAAAATTAGATGTAACTTGTAATGTGAGTGGTTATGGCCACCGAGAGGAAGCTACAGAGACCCTTCAGAGTGGATCCGAGCGGTCTGCTCATCGTAGTCTAACAGAGGAAGTACAATGAGTAATATTATTGCTGTGATGTAGAGAAGAGCCCAGAGACAAGCAGATGGTGCAATCCTAGAGCTGTTTCTCTGATTTAGCGCAAAACTTCCCTCTTCTTCCTGAATAGTAAACACATACATATATAGCATCTATATGGCCATATAATGTGATTACATACATAAATCACATCTCATCTATGGACTGATTACATGTATAAACTAATTACTATGAAAATGGTACATCTGGTCAGGGTAAATGCAAGAAAAGCACTAAATAAGAGCAATTTAGTGCAAGAAATAAGCTATTGAACAGAAGTTTACACATTGATCATCTCTAGCTAATGACCAGCTGCATGGAAATGAAAAAATCTTTTTCTGATCAGTGAAGGCACCATACAGAGAACTAGATAGCAACAAGCACTCATGGGAGGAAGGCTCTTATATCTTTTCATATTATAATTCCGAAAGAAAAAACATGACAGATTTAGATTCAATGGTGTGTGGCTGGTTGTCTGTCCTGTGTGTCTTTTGTTGTCCTGGGATTGAGTGACCACCTGTCTGGTGTTTCCCCTGCCTCTTAATGAATGCTAGAGAGGTATTATATATGTGCCAAATTCACATTAGTGAATACCTGTCCGGTACTTACTACTTTGTGATATCAAAAATGCTGAATATGTAAAATATAGCAGTGGGACTTTATTAAGACTCTTAATAGAGTTAATTTAATTAATCACAATTAATTGCATCATACATCAACAAATATGCAATATTTTAATTCAAAGATCCTTCGTGCAATTATTGAATAAATAAACATATGAGCTCAACAACAAAGATATTTGTGTTATTTAGGTTATTCAACTATCAAAGTGCTATTATGCCTGTTCAGCTTTCAAGTGGTTCAGGAACCCCTGATCATTCATGTAACTTCCTTTAAAAAAAACTTCTTTAGAAATGTGGCCTGTGTTTGTTTACATTAGCTGTGATGCTGCAACACATTTAGCATTGAGATTGCATTTTAGGCTTGAACAGCTTCGTTGACAAGCCAACTCCTTTTAGCGCAACTTGCTCACAATAACATAAAAAATGTCGACTTTTGGGAATAAGACATTTTAAAAGACTGGAATGAAAAACTAGCATTTTTTAAGCTATTATACAAAGGTGTGAATTATATATAATTAACTAGTTTAATGGCACCAACTTTTTAGTTGCATTTATTTTTATGAATTTATCTTTTTTTTTTTTTTTCTAAACTTTTTGACAAAACTTTTGAATATTTTCCTCCAAATCCCAATATCTGAACCTGCAGCGGTACTTGTCTTAGTCTTTGCCTGCTGGACATCAATCCGGTCCGGCTGCATTCATTGGTTGACTCTGTCTGAACAACAGACCTGCAGGATAAAATGTCCACTTCACTGCTAAATGAGAAATGTTATGAAAGTTTCTCATGGTTTCCAAAAGTGATCTAAATTCTGGAGGCAGTTCAAGTCAGGTGAGGTTTACAGAACCAGATGCTACTAATGATGCTACTTAAGACAAAGCTGCTGAATTTCCTGTATGAAATCAACAAGTTATCTGTTTGCCATATTTTCCCCTAATAACTGTTTATGGAAACTTTCATACGTTCATCTTATTGAATAACTTCATGTCTGCACATGTTGTGCAGACTTGGAGCAGGCGACCGAATCAATTTTTCATCGTCTTGTTCTAACAATTTATAATAGAGAATGGACAAACTTACTTCTAAGCTACATGGAAATGTTATCAGTTTTCACAATCGTATTTTGTTACACTCGTGATTCGTTGTTTTTTCCTTTTCTGTACAGTCCAACTCTATTTGCCATTCAAAAAAATAAGACTTCCCTTTTATGTGCAAACATAAATCTCAGGGACTATTTTCGTCGAGTTGGAGGTGTCAAGGAGTGGAGGTGTGATTCATAATTAAAAGTGAAAATTTCTGTTCAGATTTTATTTTGTGATATGCAAAATATACGAGCTTATTGTTCAAGATACAAAAAACTAATATAAACTTTCTTATGTTTTAGAATGAACAATGTGACTTAAAGAATAACAATTATTAACCTATTAATTATATTAAATTAGTTGGAAAAGAAAGTTATTACTAGAAGCCCAAGACCACAATCAAAATACATGTTTGTGATTTTCACGACGTTCCAAAAAACAACTATAATTAACACAGACCTTTCTAAGTGAGCTGTTTGTTTCTTAAATTCTTATTAAAACTATTATATTACTTTTACATAAGTTTTTGCTATGTCTCGCTATTTACCTAAATAAACTTGAACTTCACTGTTGCTGCCAAAATTAAACAACTATAATTTGTTTCTGACACTTTATTAGCTGTATTTGTTTTTTGTTTTTTTTCTAGTTCAGTCTTATTATATTTGAAATTAACTGAGTATTTCAGCTTTTTATTTTAAATACTGAAACAAAAACATAATTGCATGTTTTGACTCCCTTAAAAATTAGATGCTACATCTCAAGAGGTTATCCCCGAAATAAATAAATAAAAATTAAATAAACATAATGGAATTAGTACTTTATTTGTAGGCTATTTTTTTTATTAAAAGTGTTTCAACTTGCAATAAATATGAAATTCAGGTATTTAAAATAAATAAACAAAATTCTTCCTTATTATTTTTGGAGCAACATTAATGGTTTTAATGACTTAAATTAACTGAAATATTAGACAACAGATTGATAAAGAAAAAAAATCATACCATAAACTTAACTCAGTATAAATTTATCACAATTTCTTAATTCTATTGCTAATCCATAAATAAATAAAAATCAATAGCTGAAAAAGCTTTAACAATGTGCAGATTTTATCTCTGGTAATTTGAGAGAGTGTGTGTATATATATATGTATGCATATATATATATACTTAAACCTATAAATAACAGTTTTTATCATGTGAATGTATCTTTTGTGAATCAGCGGTGTGATTTGAACAGGTTTAAACTGCGTTCAAAAAACTTGGCGGCAGCGAGAGTTACTAACATGATCGTCTCCGTTTGGTATCAGTCAAACCAAACACGCACTCACGCAGCGTACAGGAAACTATTAAAAACACATTCCCAGACTCTAAACACCAGGCTCCCTACATGGCGGCAACAAACATGGAATACCTCATGTAGAAGGCAGCTCCAAAATGTGACAAATCTGTCCTATGCCAGTTTCCTCCTCCAGCAGGGCCCACGCCCCGAGCCAGCACAGCCTCCTCACCACCGCCACCGTCCCCGCCCCTCCTCTGGGCCTCCTTCAGTAGGCTGCATGTCTCTGGAGGTCACCTCTGACGTCAGCAGCTCGACTGGGCAGAGTGCCAGCCCTGTGGGCCCTTGATGGATGTGGTCGGTCTGAGAAACAGTCTGGTGTGTGTGGAGCGCGCGGCACAAACTCAATTCGGCCTGCTCAAACACATCTAATGACCCGTAAAGACCCGACAGGCCCCGCTCACTCTCCCTGTCTTCTGCGTGTCACAAACTCCCACAATTAAAAAAAGACGCACGTGAAGTTGAGGTGTTTGAGCTGCAGAAGATCAGGATATTAAAAAGGACCTGCCTCCACCTTTGGGTTTGCTAAAAGCTACATGAATGATCCCATGAGCCGCTGACTGAAAGTCAAAAAGAGCAAACCTCCAACCAAGCAAAATTTTACAGAAATTACAACTGTGCGTCAGTGAAGCCGAGTGAAATCTGCTGATCCAATCAGAATGTTACAGTGATCCCGAGAGCTGCAGCCAGCGTCTTTGCATGCGTCGGTCTGTGTGTGGGACGGCTGTACCTGCAGGCCTGCTGCTGGTCTTCCTCTTCAGCCATCTGTCCAACGTCTCAGCACTCACGCTCTCCAACACAAATTCATCCAGCATCTGCGGGTGCAGCGAGAGGTAGGCCTTCACTTTCTCATCTGTCAAGCCTGAAAAAAACAAAACACCAAACACATAAACATCTGCTGGTTCTTGAATTGTTACCAGTTTACTCCCGACCAACAGATTGTTCGGGCATGTTGCATAAAAATTACGGAAGTGCATGTAAAGCACAGATAAGAGACACAACAGTATTCGTAGCTTTTCCACTTTCTCACAAACACTAATGGCAAACTAACACAATGTATTGCATAACTCGGAAGTGAAGGGAAAATAATGCAATGTTTTTAGAGAAGAAATCTGCTAAGTGTTTCTGACACGTGTGTTCTAGTCTCTTTATCCTGATAATTATAACAAGATGAAACTAAAAGTTTTGCACATTGTTCTTTACAAAATAGTTCCCAGTGAGCAATTGAATGAATTTGTGAGATTTTCCATTGAATGTAGCTGTTTAGAGGAAACTCTTTTTTTCCTCTAAACAGCTTCTTGATTTCAGAAAAAAATATAATCAACATTTTTAAAGCCATAAAATAATGGCTTTTTTATTCTGACATAAAAAATATTAGAATCAACATTGTTTTTTTAAAGCCATAGAGTATGGAAAATCAACGAATCGGTTGCACTTGGAAAAAAAATTATATTTATATTTTAAACATTTATATTTCCCTCCAACACCTTCTTGTTAAACATTCACTCAAAAAATCTAAGAAATTATTAATGCAAATGTGGAATACTACATCAAATTATATAAAAACTCTTCTTCAATACTTACAATTATTTGGGGAAAAAAAACTATTCAAACTAAATTGCAAAATATATCACAAACATAACTGAAAAAATTAAATAACTGTGCGACAAATTTGACCAGATTTTAGTAAGATACTAAATATATTGAATAAATTCCTTCCCTTTCTATGACATTTTGTAAAAGATCCTTCAGTGTTTAAATTTCAGATGGTTGAACAGATTTGTTGTATTTTTAAATCCATGTTTGTGTGTTAAAATCGAGAGTGCTCCCACATAGAAAAAGGCGACTTGACATTTTTGTTTACCAAGCACTACTGCTGCGTTTGCTGGTCATTTCATCCTTTCCTCATTTCATACCTTTGCAGTTTTGATTGTTTCATGCCCGACTAGCGCTGTCTACTGCGAGTTGTTTTGAACTGAACATGCGTCAGTTCACACTCGCCAGGGTGACGCTTGGTCACTGCTCCTCTGCTCTTTATTGCTTTTTTGCAAATGCTGACGTTTCAAAGCAAGACCACACATCATATGTGGGTTGAGCCATCCTCAGGGGTGGAAGTGTGAATCAGTAGGGATACAAAGAGAGCATATTTTTATGAAAACCAAATATACCAAAATGTTAACTGAAAATTTTAAAAATAATTTTGATTCCTTGTAACAGCTTGATTCTATTTTTGTCTTGCTGAATATTTGGGGTTATTATCCTGCTGGAAGGTAAAACTCTTATCTTTTGCAATCTCTTAAGTTTCTTTTTTTTTCAGAATTTCTCTATATTTATCTCAATCCATTTTCCCATCAACTCTTTCCTCCTTTCAGGACTATGAGAGTAATTCCTTTAACATTGATTTTCTTCTTATCACTTCTCCATTAATGAGCTTCTTTGGACCACTTGGCTACTTCTCTAATAAATACTCTCCTTGCTTGGCCTTTTATAGTACTTATTTTGGTCTATCACTTAAAATTTAACCCCATGGCACACTGAAGATTGTGTTTGAAACTTTACAAAATATGTTGAAGTTTCAAAAGTATGAATGATTTTGCAACCAAACTGGATTCCAGAGTGTGTCCTTAAACATGTCATCAGAAAACCTTTGTGTTGCAGACACCAGGTTTTATCTAAAACCTCCAATGGGCCAGCTAGCTCTCATATGTTTCCTGTAAAGCCTCAAAACACAGGCATGACCATAAAGGATGACTGGCATGTGTTCAATAACCAATTAGGTTCTTGAGAGCTCACTAAGTGCTGCTGTTTATTGACTTTGTTGTCAGAAAAGAGCCATTTGTCAGATCATTGATGAGAGAAAGTTGTTTTAATAAAAGGTTTGCCTGTGAGAAGAATTCGCACTCAGAAACCATAACTATTTGGGTCATCCATGCAAATGGACTGCAGAGTCAAGCAGAACAGCAGTTCCAGCTTTAAGTTTTACCATGTTACTGAGACAAGATTGAAAACAACCACCTGGTTCATTCATTGTCATTTACTCAGTTGTAACTTAGCCAAAACACTAACGCAGACTGTGAGTTTGTGAGACGTCAAAACTTCACTAGAACCGAAAGTCAATCCGTAACACAAATTTGTGTCAACACAACAATAACCTCAGGGAAGCAACTATTGCTGCTGCCAACATGAAGGAAGGGTTTATAAGGCCATTTGCAAACGATTTGAAGTACTACATTTTATAGCGAGAAAGAATGTTTATAAGTGGAAAATACTGAACCCAAATGCCAATTTCCCCAGGGCTGAATGTTTCGGGATGTTCACCTCAAGTCAAACCCAGCTATGTGTGTTTGCGTGTGTGTGTAGGCCATGAATTCCACTTCTCAATGTTCCGCCAGTCTTTGGTGGATTTACTGGTATTTTTGGGAGGTACTGTCCAGTTCTGCTTCAATTTTTATATTTTTACAGATGTTCTCACGTGTTTCTCCAGCACCCTCTGATATAACAGTTGATGGATTCTACCTATGATGGTGAGCTGACAAGGTTCTGCTTCTGCAAAGCATCCCCAAAGCATGACACTTCCACCTGCATGCTTCACTGCTGCTATATGTTTCAATCTGCTGTCTAAATAATCCAATTGTAGACTCATCTGTCCAAAGAAAATTATTACAGAAATCATGCTGTTTTCTATATTCCCACATGCAACCTTCAGTCTGGCCTTTGTGTTTTTCTTAGAGAGCAAAGGTTTCATTTTTGCTCATTTCTCATGGAATTCAAAACTTGCGCAATCTCTTTCTAATTGTACAAGAATGAACTTTCACATACTTTCAAAGACCTTGAATGTCATGACAGAACATCACAGCAGCAATTGCTAAGTCGACTGATTAATTCAGATGCCTTTCCAGGCAAGGTTTATCTTTTGATTCAAGGTTAAATACATTTACTATTTGAATTTACAATAAAACCTTAAAAGTAGTTCCGACAAGTTACATTTCAAAACTAAATAACTATTAACTGTATTTTTTTGTTGGGCAGAAAATACATGATTTTACTCCGATTAAAAATTAAACACTTCAGCGCCTTTTTCAACCATGGCAATGTCTCTGTTTTTGTTGGTTAATATTATTTCTGGTGGTCAATAATAATGTAAATGGATCAGAAAATTTAAAAGATATAAAATATCTCTTGTCTTATAAACCCTTTCTTTTTTTACTGTATCGTTCACTTTTGGAACTTTAATATATTTTCGAGACTACTTACTACCCATCCCTAAATCAGGGATGGGTAGTAAGTTCCTCTGTAGAGAAAAGTAAGGCTAATGTAGCACAGCTACCTGTCTCACAGCTGGAACTGGACCATGAAACACCACAATCATTGCAGAGTTACTGCAAATTTACAAAAACATTGCGGAAAAAAAAAAAAAAAAAAAACAGAAAAAGTTCTAAGGTAGTTAAGTCAAAATCCAAATTTCAGACCGGTTGAAATAGTACAGCAGAGCCAAAAAATCTGAAGCAACAATCAGAAAACAAATAAAGAAAAGAAATTAAATAGTATAGAAAAGTAAAAATTGCTCAATGAACAAAAAGCAAGTCAGATGGGAGAGCTAAAAGCGTTTTAATTTAAGGTGCACTCCTATTGTATGTGCTGTTAGATAACATAAATATACTGACTGGTGTGTTCAGACGGCCCTGATTGTTGTTATGACACTTTCTCACGGAAAGCCTGGTTATCAGCTGCATCAGTGCAGACACAACCTTTGCTATGATTCACAGCAGAACAAGCAGCTGGAAGCCATGTGTCCTGACAGCAAACACACACATGTAAATTGAAGCACTGCAGATATAAAGGTACGGGCGCTTGCTTAAAGCAATACTGCACGAGGGTCACAGACAAGACAGAAGTTTTAATTATCGGATCAGACTTTTAAAGAAGGAAACTTCGATCGGTGGCAATGACCTCTTCAGACTAAAAACAGATTTGTCACATAAAAAAGCTAATAAGGGATGCTTTTAATCATCTGAAGAACCAAAGTTTGATCATTTCCCTCAGTCCATTACAAATAGGCTACCATACGCTTACTATTGCACTAATTGACATAGATCATAGCTCCACAGCTAAAACTACCACATTTAATTGTAGCAATGATGGACCAGAAAGCATGCTCATATCACACTATTTTGAAGCATGTGCATCTTGGAACAGAGGTTAAAAGGATAAATAGGTTTAGTTCAGCTTAATTTAACTTACCAGCCATAAAGACTCTTTCAAAAGTAAATTAAAAAAGTGACTTTCTTAGTATGGTTTCTATTCAGACTTGTTTAATTGAGGATGCTTTAGCTCTAAATGTCACCAAAACTATTGAGTTGTACTCTACAGGCAAAGGTAAATTATCAGATGGTTTTCTTAAGCCTTTGATCACCCAAGGCCAGGCAGTGCAGCAGGTTAAGTCCTTTAAATACTTTGCTATAGAAATGGTCAATTGCCTCTCTTTTCCCAGCATGTGGGCCACGTTTACAAAAAAGCTACACCTGCTGAGGAAAATGAATGCATTCCATGTTAATGAAAATGTTCTGGAATTGGTTTACAGGTCATTGATTGAATTCATTCTGATATTGAATATTTCCACCTGGTACAATTTCATCACAATGAAGAAAAAAAAACTGAAACCGTCTCACTAACCAGTCTAGCAAGATTATTGGTTCAGTTCTAAGCCCTCTGAGTTGTACAATGTCGTTTTGGTCAGGAAACCAGTCACGTTCCCTTCCAGCTTTAGAAAGTTCCCCCGGCTAGGAAATGCATTTCTAAAAAATCATTTGTCCCTAATGCAATCACCCTATTTAAGATATATTACCCATTTTAGGACTGTTTTAATTTGGTTGCTTTGTGTGATTGTTGGCTTTATTAGTACTTATTGTGTCATTGTCTATCTTCTCTTAATTTGAAGGCATGTGTTTTTAACGTGGAGCCCAGTTAAAGAAGAATTTCTGTCACCTTTGGGAAAAATATGAAAACCTTTTTCTTCCTATTGCACAATATTGCACTGCTCACATAAAACCCAAAGAAAATTTATTGATCTTAGTGGATGCAATATCATAAAATCCAAAGATGTTCAAGATCTTTCCAAGCAAAAATGATTTGATTTATTTCCTCACAAATATTTTGATCTGCAAAAGACAGCTAAAACTGCACTGAATGTGTGTGAGGGTGTATGTGGCTCTAGCGATCTTGTGGCTGTAGACGAATGAGGCGAATAGAGTAGGGGTTAGGACAGGAGTCAGGAGTTGGAGGAGGGCGATACAGTCTGACACTGTCCAGACACAAGGCAACGCTCTTTAAGTGTGCAATGCCTCACGAGACTCCTGGCTGGCTCTGACGCACATTGGGAGAATTAAGCTTAATAAATCAGAAAAAAAGTTCACGGGGAATGGGGTGAAGGTAGCTGCAGGGGATGGAGAGGAAGACTTAGAGAAATAGAAAGGGAGCCATGTATCACTGTCCTATTTTCAAATGTTCTAGACAAAATTTCGCAAGGTTGTAACATGCTTTTATGACTATAACTTTTCTACATTTAAAGTAAGTATCTATCAGTACACATGAGTAAAAACAGTCAAATGCCTCATATCCACATGGAAAGGACAAGCAGTTGTGCAGAAGCCTATCAAGCCCTCATTTCTTTTTTGACCCTTAAGTCAGTTATGAGCTGTGAGTAACAAGCACACAGTATCAGTAGGGCTGTTGTAAACAAATATTTTAGTAATCAAGTAATCTATCGATTATTCTTATGATTAATCGGGTAATTGAATAAAAAAAAGAAAAAATAAAACATTGGTAAATCTAACATAACAGCAGTGTTACTACTGCATATCAACATCAGTCCAATTTTTCACATTTGAGCTTCTCTAACAGTTACTTTTCTGTAGTTTAGAAAATTAACCT
>CAEGAE010062022.1:0-15988 GCA_903067095.1 Girardinus metallicus | reverse complement strand
TTCTATAATTCTTACCTTTAACTTTCAAGGGAATTCCTCTGCTTACATACACCTTAGCTTCACGAAACCCAGAACAAAAATACAGCCCAGCATCTTGTTCCTCCACAGCCTGGATCTCCATTCTGACCAGCCCACTTCTCAGGTTTCCTGACCATGTAATGCGACTGGAGTAAGAATTACTGATGTCTTCTTTGTTTTTGAGTTTACTCTCTGAGACTGTAAGCAGTGGCAACAGCTGGTCTGAACTCAGCAGGTACCAGGTGATTTCGGAGGTGGACGTAATGTTGCAGGTCAGAGAGACGTTCTGTCCCCTGACGACCACCAGTGGGTCGTGGGGAACATGAGAGGGAGATGACAGGTGACATCCTGCAACACCTGAGAAGAACAGACAGGTCAGAATCATGCTGACCAAAAATATTATTATTTGTCATGTTTGTTCAGCACATCAACCCTCATTGAAACATTCATTGACTGTGCGAAGTGATATCAAGCAGTGGCTGTGATACTAAAATTTAAGATGCACCTCGTCAGTTTTCTGATGGTTAGTTTTAATAGACATATCACCATACACTACCAGTGGTTGATAGAATGGATTATGATCAAATTTGATGGTAATCTAAATGGCTTTTTCATGTGATGAAGAAATTTAGGTGTGTTTGACCATCCTTAGGTTATACTCTAAAGCAATCTGTTTTAGTTTTATAAAAGTATTCTGAAAAGAGATTCTACAAAAGTTTACAAAAGAATAAAAATTTTTAGAATAGAAATAAAGCAGATTTTTTATTAGCTGCACAAAAAATAACCCATTCTGTTTTGATTCCCCTTTTGAGATTACAACAAATCAGATTAAGCTCATGATCTATACTTTGATGAATAAACTGGAAATTTTCCTTTATTTTTTGCAGGATTCAAAATTTGCACTTTTATCAATGAAACTGAAGCATATTCTTTGTCTTTTATTCTTTGCAATAAAAAAAAACTGGGAAAGGGTCAAAATCAAAAGGAATTGGTCAGAAAAAATCAGATATTTGCATCTTTATTAAAATACATTTATCACAGAGTTTGCATTGCATGGCTGATGCAAAAAAAAAACTTCACATGGTAGCATTTTATCTCTTCTCCCTAAACCATTGATTCCTACAAGACGAAAATACAAATGCACTGTTTTAAATTCCATTTAAAATTTTTAAAAAGCTTGTGGAAGGGAAATTTCATATAAAGAAGTATGACAATAACTGTGTTTTAGATTGATAAAATTGCTGTATTCAGTTGAAAGGAGATCAAACTTTTGGTGAAATAAATTCACTTCACTTTTCAGTTCTACATTTCAGGTTCAAATGGCTTGTTTTGTGCAATTCTTCAGGTAAAACCCACAATTACCACAAAATCTCCTGGTTTTTGTTTAGTTGAAACAAAAGAAAAAAGGAGCACAACCTATAAAAAATTATAAGCCTGCAGAGATTTGCACAGAAAGCCTCAAGACTTATAAAACCCTCAGACACACAGTAGAAAAACAAAATTCTGAGTAAATTCTATCTGCATTTAAATCAAGAAAATGATAAAAATCAATAACTTACACAGAAACATGAAAATCCTAAAGAGACCTGCCATTATCCTAAAAGAGACAATCTCAGAACGAACTGGTTACAGGGCGAATGCTGACTGAACTGAGCTCCGTTTGGTTGCAGTTTTTTGTTTCTGTGGGAGGAAGTAAACGGGGACTTTGTTTGGCCACAGAATTCACAGGGAGACCACCAACATGTTTCTTCTGCTGCAGAAAACGGAAGACTGATTGTTTTTCCATGTGAATATTTAAAACAGCCACACTCCTGCTAAACGCAACTTTCATTTCTCCAGAGACCATAAGCTGCTTGGCTTGCGTCAATTGATATTTCAAAATAAAAGCCTTTTTTTTTTTTGCCTTACCTCGTAAAAGTATTGCAGTTCATGCAGCATCATTGAATGCTGTCAGCCTTTCCTACGGTGGGCATCGCACTTTCTGCTATTATATAAGGTTTTCGTAACATTTTTTCCATGTATGTTAGTATCTCGTTCTGAGATATCTGAAGTTTTATCTTTTTCTGTAGCGTAGAAATGCCTACAGAAAAAGGCATTTCTACCCTAGATATAAACAAAAACTTTCCGTGAAACGGGAAAAAAAATACATCCATTTGTAATATTTCTGAGTTATTATCACCTGACAGTTTTCATTGTGTTTCTATTATGTTGGTAGTCTGAATGGTGCAGTTCCATCTCAACCTTACACAAACAGACATAAACATGCAGTGAATAAATCGATTTTCAATCATTTTTGCACCAATTAAGTTAATAATTAACACGTTTTCACTGAGGCTCTTTAAATGTGTATGTATTTTAAATTTTACATTGACATTTGTGACTGTATACAAAATAGACCTGCAAATTTTGCAGTAAGCATATTGCGAGGGAACGCAGAGAAAAAATTTTCCCCATGTCCCCTGAAAGTATTTTGGTACTTTTATTTTGGCGACCAGTGAGTAAATCGAAACTTAGGCAGGTCAGCGCTGCTTCTAAACTGGATATCAGCTGAGAAGCTCACACACTTTGCCAGCTTAACCAGAGGAGTGCAGAGGTGGAGAATCAACTAAATTTCCAAAAAAGTAAGCAAAATGAAAGTCCTCCAAAAGCTACTCTGGTAAGACATATATTTTATTTATTTCCAATTTGATATTTTAATGTAATGGTATTTTATAAAAAATATTATGTTTGCCTGTCTTAACCACTTATTGATTGATTGTATCTTAAATGCTTCATAAGTAAGCATTTCCTTTCATGAAATAAAGCATAAATGTATCTGCAGGGTGCAGGGAGAAGCATAAACATAGCCACATTATTCTGCACCACGTTAAAGTTCCTCAGATGGCCAGAGAGGGCGCGTTAAGTTTCGTTTTCCAGGAAGCAGAAACTGTTTAGGTGTGAAACCTAAAAACATACATAGCTATCATATCACATGCTTATTTCATGAGTGTACTTACTATTAGTTTCATTTCTTCGGTTTGGCTCCCAGTAACTTCAGTGGTTAATGGAGGTTTCAATCATAGATAACAACAATAACAATATAAGATATGGACACTTCACAACAAACGTTTAATCTCTGTTATAATAAATTCATAAATCACTACAAAATAATATTATTTAAAATTAACTTTTCATATCTCCGGTTGAAAAAAAAGACTAAATAACACTAATTATTTTTTATTAATATCATTTTATTAATAATAACGAGAGACAATTTACCATTGTTTTGTTTTGTATATGCAAAACAATACAATGCTTGATGAACTGAAAACTGATGTATTCTTGTGTTATTTTTTATTTGTTTGTGTGGGTTTTAGGTCTTTCATATTTCTACAAGGTTTCCTTACTGGAAATTTAGTTGGTGAGTACCTGCCTTAGACATATGGCTGAATTAAAAGATTTTTGTTGTTTTTTCTTAAACAGATTTCAACGTTACCTAGTACCTGAAATTACTCAGGGTTTGATGACAGCAGCAATAGATTCCCAGAAATGTTAGTTAAGAACAGACAACAAGAAAAATATCAGTGATGAGGGACTTCAAAAAATACTATAAGCTAATGAAACCTTATTTTTCAGCTCTTTCAGCGCTTGCTTATATAAACAGGGCAGGATTTACAAAGCCAATTTTGGGTTTTACACACAGTAAGATAAGTTCAAAGAAATTGGTGTTTTAAACACACAACATAGAGCAAACTACAACCTACCTGTCCACATCTTTAGTATGATTTACAACTTCAACATTTGTAATATATTCCAGTTGTTTTCAATATTTTGAACAATTAATTTTACTTGAACTTTGGTGCCTGTCTTCAGTTGGTGCAATTACTTCAGAGAGCAAGAAACAGGGCGCATCCTGGAGAGGTTGCCAGTCTATCACAGGACAACACAGACGCACGAATTAGTGCCTACTATAATCCAGATGACTAATTACACAAATCAGTCATCTGGATTTTTCTTTGAGTGTGGAAATCAAACATAAAATTGTAACACATTTAGGTTATCTGCTTTTAATGTCCTTATCAGTTAAAATGTAAGTAAGGAAACACCTTCTGGAAATTTCTCCCGGTCTTCAGATTCTTCAGCTCTGCCCTCTGCTGCTAACCCGGTGCCCGTCATGACCCTGGTGGGGAGCCAGGTGGTCCTCCCCTGCAGCTGGAAGGACTCCCAGAAAGAAATGGCAGCGTCCGGCTGCCACATCCAGTGGATGTCTCCGCCATACACCGTGTTCGAACAACTTGGAGAAGACAAGTGGCAGGCGGCGGAGTACGAGGGCCGGGTGGAGGTGCCTCTGGAGAAACTCAACTCCGGGGATTGTTCCCTGATCATCAAGGACGTTCAGATCGGAGACACAGGGAGATACGAGAGCTTCCTAGTGATGGATGGAGTGAGGTCCCAAAAGAGCAGAGTTTTCATTCAGAGTGTCAGATTGTCTGTGACAGGTTAGTATGGGACTAGGTGGGACGCTTTGTTTTCATTTAACAATGCAATCTCACATTTAGTTTTTCTCCATATTCAAGTATTATATTCAAGCCTTTTATGTCTTTTAGACATAAAAGTCCAAACATGGACATTTTTATGTATTCTATTTCTAACATCACTTCTTCCTTTAACATTGCATTTCTCTGGTATTCATTCTTTTAAAATAATACATTTCTACAAAGCTGATTAAAATGGATTATTTATCATGGGCGCTGTTTTCGTCTTTCTCTTTTAATAAATAGTATGATCTCTCTTGGTGTAGTTGCTGTGAATGCTAATGTATTTCCTTTGTATTTTGTATTTGCCACTTTCAGACCATAAATCCCAGAAGAGGCTTTTCCAAGGGGACGACCTGGTTTTGAAGCTGTACACCCCCCACTCATTTTCTGTGGTCTTCCAGAGCAGGTTAGTTAAAAATAATTTAAAGAAAACTCTTTGATCGGCTCACATAAGTGATCAGCAGGATAAATAAAGTAAGAACTTCCACTAGTTTTGGTTTATAAAGGGATCAACTAAGTACTATGTATTTTAATACACTTATTTTGAATTTTATAAAAAATAAAGATTAGCACCATTTGTTTTGATGGGAAATAAAGAGAAATATTTTTGTAATTTATTCATTGGAGTCAGTAAGTCAGATCTCAAAGTTAATTGAAGATTATAATAGGAAAACCTGCTTGGTGGATCTCCAGTTTGTATTTTTGTTTAACTGTCTTGCTCCGTGGCAGACAGTGCGATAATTTAATTTTCACACATAACATGGGTCCCTCAAATCACAGATTTACTAAGTCACTCAAATTTCTCTATCCAACTGCAGGACGTTCACTGAGGTTTTGTTTGTGTGTACACAATATTTTGGTTGCTTAGTAAGCAAACCTGTTGCTATTAAAACATGTTTAGTTATTATAAATAATCACACAGTGCAACAGCGTTAGGATTTTGGAGTTAAACCCAAAGCAGAGTGAAGCTTATTGTTTGGTTTTGTTCGTACACAAAAGTGCTTGGGTTTCTCAGCACTTTCAGCCTCCAGAAAACAATTTCTGCAATAAAGCTCATCTTGTTTTCATTTTTTCTCATGTCGTACAGGAACAGTTCAGAGTGGGTGAACTTGTGGAAGAGAGGGGATGAAAACAATGAACGCATGGAAAAACATCATCAGCTTGAACAATTAACAATAAAGAATCTTCAGTACTCTGATGAAGGAATATACAAAGTTTTGGATGAAGACGACCTCTCTGTCAGCACCATACAGCTGTACATAAATGGTGAGAGCACAGTTTCCTGTGAACAATGTGAAGTTTAGATTTTGGTATGAAACTTAAAATTAAAAGTTAAAATTGATCATACTTATTACTAACCTGTGTAAATTTATGTCTTGCATACTTTTTGTCTTAAAGAGTAGTTTACTATCAACCATCATCTGCATCATAATCATTTTCAGTATTTCTGCTTTCAGAAAACTCCCCGTCATCGAGAATCCAAGAAAAGCAAATTCTGACAGGTGAGAATATGTGACTTCAGAAAGCAAAACAGTCAGTGACCTTTGCACTTTCAGAACAACCAACTGAGAGTCTTGGTTTTGTTTCCGAGCAACAATAATTTTCATCAAGCAGAAGTAAAAATATCTATTTTCAAAAAGCACGAGAGCAAACCAAAGGGGTTAAGTCTATTTTATAGTTTTTATGTCTCATTGTCAAATGCTTTATTAGTTACTCATACAAAAACGTCACACACATATAAGCGATTCCAATAGGAAGCACTTTGACCTAAAATAACAATATATATCTGTTCTGTCTTTTCAGATGCTGCAGCTACAAGCAGCTGCTCAGCTCTTCTCTTGTCTGTTCTGCTCTCGTGTTTCCAAATCATTCATCTTCACTGAGATATATTTTTCTGCAGCAACTATCAACAATATCTACAGAATTTAGCACTTTATGACCAGCGGACGGAGAGGATTTGTAAGTAGGAGAAGTAACAACAAGCCTTGCAATCCTACGCATGACTGTAATCCTGAAACACTTTCATTAATAGTCTGGTCCATTTCTGATGCTCAACGTTTTATAGATGTCATCGTGTGTTTTTCAAATTGATCATTTGCTTATGTGCTGGAGATCTCTTTCATGTCATTCAAAAGAACCGTCTTTTAGTTGATGTTAATGGAAAATATTGCTGCGTTATGACAGTACCTTTTGCTATTTAATTCATCAAAAGTCACTTATAGTAGGCTATTTTGCAGCTTGTCAATAAAAACATAACTACAATAAATAAAATATATCAAAGCTGCCAATCAACTTAAAAAGATGCAGACTGATCCATCAATTAATTTCAATAAGTAAAAACAAAGGCCTAAAACCTGTAAGTGTCTCTGTACTTAGGGGTGTTTTCATCTGTCTAGCAGCAGAAATGTTCTTTTTTATATATTCTAACTGTTTCGCACATTTGCAAATTATTCATTGAGCTATTAAAAATGTTTGGTTCCAGTTACAACGTTTGAGTGAACCACTGCTTGAAAAATTATATAGTTCTGTTTGAGGTATTGTTTTTATATCTATGGAAGATAGAAATAGACAGAATTCTCTTTATATCTACATATTTAATCTACCCAACTTTTAAACTTTTAAAAGGGTGTTTTGGTCTTTTCCCTTCTTTCTGTTAAATACCAACTCTTCATAATCAATTCAAAATTCAGAGCAATCAACTTGAGAAACCTAGCTAGTTTTCTAGTTTGTAAAAATAATGGTTGTTAGTTTTGAAGTGTGGTTTTGTTACAAGGACATAAGTAGTTAATTTAGCAAAGATACAAGGTGGCTGGTCAGAGAAGCTGAGGCTACTGACTATTCTGAGGCCAAAAACAGAGTGGACCTCTATGGCCTTAAAACAAATCCCAGAAAAGTCAGTGGTTCATGTAAACACTATTTCATCAACCTTTCGATCAACATGTCGAACGGTTCTTTACTTAAAAGCTAAGTAACATAGGAATCAGAAGTTGGCAGTGCGTCATCAATATTCGTCTTCGTGAAACATTCTGAGAACAGAAAACGAGTGTGGTGTGATAGAGAAATTGACAAAAAATATTGGGGTATAAAAAGTTAAACCCTCATTTTTTATTGT
Organism: Girardinus metallicus; assembly: GCA_903067095.1. Taxonomy (NCBI): domain Eukaryota; kingdom Metazoa; phylum Chordata; class Actinopteri; order Cyprinodontiformes; family Poeciliidae; genus Girardinus; species Girardinus metallicus. The sequence continues at coordinate 8,341 of CAEGAE010062022.1, read as the reverse complement.
TTCTGAACACCCTTTTGCTACAGAGCCCCTAAAGGGACACTGAAGGAAGAAATAAACTTTCTCATACGCACCAGATACTATCTTCTGGGTGCACCACATACTTTCCCAGATAGCATCTCTTGCCCATCAGATAGCATGTTGTGCCACCAGACACAAGATGCACAAAAAACAGTATCTGGTGCGCATGAGAAAATTTATTTTTGTGTTTTCCTTCAGTGTCTTTCAAGGGGCTCCGTACATTGCTTTTCTTTCTGACATGCTTATGGTTTCTGTTCTCAGCACGTTTCACTTATGAAGATCATTGGTGATGCACTGCCTCCTTCCACCATCCCCATTGTAAAAAAAATCTTTAGCTGCCTTGTAAACACAATAATGGCATAAAGATTCAGAAAATAGTGTTTCAATAAACTGCTGACACCTTTTTCAGAATGGAGATTTTTTTTTAATGCAGTAGAAGTCCATTTTGATCTTGGTGCCTTTCGTACAAGTGGTTAGCTTCAGCCTCTCTGATGATCTGTATTCATTTGAAACAATAATAAAAAAATCCCACTACAAGAGACAATAAGTGCTTGTACCTTTTTAACAAAACGTCACTCCCAACCTCAGTTCTCTCCATCTAACAATCTGATATTTCACAGTGAAAATTTGTTTAAGGAAATTCATTAATCCGGTTGAATGAATATGTAGAATCACTATCTCATTGAGATTGACATTGTCTAAAACCTCTCTAACAGAGCATAAAATAATTTACTAAAACTACGACTTCAAAATGTTAACATTTTCAGTATTTTTTTGAGTTGTACCAATTTGTGATTTTATATTAAAAAATAACTGAAAAATGATAAACAACATATTATTCAAAACTGTTTCTTGACTGTATTTGTAGAAATATGTAAAAACTTTAAAACTTTTAAAGCAAATAAAGTTAATTAGAAATTGACACGTGTGATCTCATATCTGTAAAAATTATTTATTATTTAATTTAAATCTCAAATAAAGAAATAAAAAAAAAAGCTTTTTTTGCTCTTTATTCATTTTTAACTCATTCAGAATGTTTGGTTACATGGGAATGGCTTAATACACACGTTCACAGGAATAGATGCAACACAAAGGACAAAGAAACAAAGACATGCTGCAACTTGAATAATGTTTTTGTCCATGACCTCCTTCACACTGAATACAATACATCCCCCAAGTTATCACTTTTTTCTTTGTGAACAAACCGGGTTTAGTAAATGGTTACTGGTAGTCTTTCTCCATTTGCGTTTTTGTATATTTTTGCCGTTTCTTCTAACCTATTATCTTTTTAAATCAAGTCAATTTCACCTGCTTTTCAGGTGTTTCATATGCATTTTGACAAAAAAAGAATTCAATAAAAAGTGATTGGCTCATAGTCATAGGAATATGTGGTTTGATAATGCATTATTTTGAATTTAAGATATTTTGGGTCATTCAGGGTCCCTAATCTACATAAATTCATTATAGATGACTGGCTTAAGGAGGGATCAGAATCATGTTCATTAAAATAGGTTGAAATATCAGATCTTCAGAAAATATTACATGGTTAACTCAAATGAGATTTGAGCAGTTTCTGTCTAGAATGGGAGCAGGCTGGTACTAATAGACGTGTTGATAAAAGCAGTTGGGTTTTTCCAAAGATTAATGCTTTTAGCAGGTAAAATCCAAAGATTGATTGTTCTAAACAAAGATAAGAGGTGTTTCTTGACTTTTAAATTCAATCCTATAACAGTAGGATTTGCCGACATGAAAAGAAAAATGCACCTTCCTTAAGGGTCAGAGTCACTTCTCAGCTCAGTTTTTCCAAGTACTTTGAAAGGGCTTTTCTCTACCTAGTGCAGTGTTATAAATCACAAATGAATGCAAGTATTTCTTCCATGTTAGGAGAACAAGATTGTGGGTTTTTTCCAGAGAAAACCATACACTTTCCTTCATATACGTCCACAAAATAACTGAATCCTTCATTTCAGCCACATAAATGTCCTGTTGCTGTCACAGTAAAGTCCTTCCAGTGTTTCATAATTGCGCCCAAATATTTTGTTCAACTGGTTTAATTAATAGTGGGGAAAATATAGTAACATTTAATTTCTCTGTAATCTAAATTTGGACGATCATTTAAACGCGCACATTTAGCAACTGGCTGAATGATGGAAATATTGGTAGTTTACGTTAATATCAGCAACGTTTCCACCAAAGTTACATACTCAATCGGGGGACATTTTGGTTATGTTTAAATGAAAGTTTTTAATTTTCCAAGTTCACAGGTACAAAATGTGTGTTTTGCAGTTTCTTCAGAGGAATATATGCAAAAGGTCAATGATGAACAGTCAGACGTGGAGATGAAACCTCCTCCTCTGTAATCTGTTGCAACTTGTTTCACATGTGGAGAAAAGAAAGACTGACGGCTTTCAGACTTCAGTGAGTCTGAAAAAGGAATGACGAAGTGAGCTTAGAAGGGTCATCATTTCCAGGTTGCTGCTCAGCGTTTTAGCGACCCTCCCACTCGTTAAAAGTTGGGTTTGTGCTTCTTCACCTCGACCATGAGATGGTGGAGGTTGATGAGCTCTGAGCGGACGGCCATGCTGCGGAACGTCGGCTGGTTCAGAACCTTATGAAAACCGTGGTAGTATTGGATCAGTTGAGTCAGAGCGCCCTGCAGGGCAGGACAAAGAGTAAGAGTTGGTAAAAGTTTGCAAAATGACTTTGTGCAGCGCTCCTTTCCTCCTACATGAAGACGGTGGGCGTTTCAACATTGCTTTCCTATTTGTCTACTTGAAGTGGACGTGCAGTGGAAATAAACAGAATACTTTGCTCATACCACATATTTGTTCTTTGACATTTGTTAAATTGAAACAAATTTTGGATATTTTGGAATAAGCATGGTCTGTCAGTCCAGAGGTATAGAGAAATGCAAGCGCCTGTAGAAACATTTTGTTTCTCAGAAATTAATGCAAGTTTCCTCCAAATGAAATGGTCAATATGCAAAACATTTTTAGTTTCATTTGACTACAGGACATGTCTCCAAAAATTGAAGTCTTAGTCCATGATTGCACTTGCAAATATTTAATTTTTTTTAAATTGCTCTAATAGCTTTTTCTTTTCTGAGTGGCATTTCAGCCTGTGTCAGTACATGACTTGTTACATTGTGACACTTATCAAGCATTGTTTTTTTTGTTTCCTTTTTTTGTTTTGGAGTTTAAATGCACATTTCATGTCAAACACATTCATCTTTGGGATACAGACCTAGTCTCCTTGTTGAACAGCCTCCTATTTATACTGATTTCTAATTATCTTCACCTACAGGCATCTGGAAATGTTATACATTTTGGCATTTAGTATATAAAAATAATGTTTTTTGTGAACACGGCTGAACATTATGCTGAACATTCACTAGAGGAATCAGACACTGGTGCTTGTTTGGATAACATACCTGTTTAGTTGCTCACCTGTATGATGCTGGTTCCATTTTTAAAGTTAGTGAAGGACCTCATGACGTCTTGACTCATTGACTCCACCGACTGCTTCCAGGTGCTGGAAAACCCTCTGACCAGCTGAGTGATCCGAGCTGCACACAAACACTTCTGTTATGCAATGCAAACATTTTATTCTTTCTCTATTTTTCTTCTGAGGAAGAAATGGGCAGTATGGTTAAGTTTACTTGCATTCTCTGCTTTATGCTGAATGGCCAGTTTCCTGTCTGACTTCATGTACGGCAGAAACACATATGAGATTGTGGTTGTCGGGGGAAATGATGTGGTTGAAAAGACAAAACACAAAGGTTGTGGAAAGCTGAACTTGTTCTTTCTACACCTTTGGACAGATGAGAAATAAAACTGCAAGGACAGTGGAAAGCTAAGGAGGAAGTGGCACATTGCTCAGTAAAACAAAACTGAAGGCTGAAATGAAACAGATAGGTGGATCACATTCATCTTTAGAGTGAAGAAGACCCTGAGACCAGGACAGAGTGATCTTTGACAATCCCTCATGAAAAGATATTCAAAACAAGGAACAACCAAAATAAGCAATAACCCAAGTAAGCAGTGTTTGTATTATAGTTACATTACCTACATATGTTAATGTTTGACAACCAGGAATGATCTGAAATTTGGGTAAGGCATTTAAAGTTCCCAAAAACTAAAATAACCATTAAAACCCTTCAACATTTAAAACGGCACGGTTTAGTTTCAGGAGAACTGCATAGTTTCCTTTTTTCAGGAAACCTTAACGATAGCGGCCATAAAGCCTCGACAGAACAAACAGTTCTGGGTGTGGCTAGCAGCTCTGTTCTGTTCCGTCTTCAGCCCTTCGCATGAAGTCATTTCTACATCTGAAACATTTCTCTCACCTTCTTCATTCTTCAATCGATCTAGCTGCCCTTTTTCCATCAGTGCCTCAGCCTCCTTCACAAAGGCAATCATCCCCCCAAAGGGAGGAGACAGAATCTCCTCGATAAACTCCTGTGAGGCGAGGATGGAGGAAAAAAAAGAGAGGAATATTTAAAAGCTCAGTTACTTGAAGTACAAGATTAAATGCATAAAACAAGCTTAAAGCTTATTATTGTGTTACACGGTGCTGAGAAATACCATTCCTACTACTTTTCTATTGTTTCAAATTCAATCACAATGGAAGGTTTTCAAGACTTAACAGTGTGTTTAGGGTCATGGCACAGCAGCCCAAATGTAATTAAGTGTGGAATTTGACTAGGTCCTTCCAACCAGCATTTCTTTAAAACTTGTTTGTGTCCTTTGGGTCATTGTTCTGCTACATAATCAAGACATTAACTTAACTGAAGTTGTTCTATGTGCTTTTGTGACTTCCTAGAGGGAGTTTGTGATGCACCAATTGAGTAATTGGGAAGGTTCGCCATGGTTACATGTTTTGTCCAGTTTGGCTCTAACTATGCTTCAGAGCATAGCCTAAGAAATAGCTTTGCAGCCCTTTCCGGATGTATAACTTTGCTTCCTCATCTGTTCTTGAATATCTGTGCTGTCTTTATCATCCTCATTGCAGGATGGTCTCTTCATCCTCTTCCTGCTCCCAAACATATTGTCATTCTCATCTGTGGAAACCTCCTCTAGATGCAAAGAGACTTTAGTCTTTTTTTAAAGCTAAAAAAAGACAAGCTTCTGTCAGAAAAGGCTTTAAAAAAAAAAAGCCTTTCTTAAAGGACTTTTTTAGCCTTTAAAAAGGCTAAACCCTCTTTTTTAAAAGAATTTTTAGTCTGCTTCATGTTGTATTTAAGCAATGTCTTTATTTGAAATGTCTGGGAGTGGCAAGTGAAATTGAACCAAAAAGTCAATTACTTTTTCACATGCTTGTTTTATTGCTTTTTTAAAATTGTTTTACCATTTCCAATAATTTACTCTGTGGAAAAACATAAATTGGTGTTGATACAAAAACAATTTCTGTTCAGTTTAAGGATTACTGACACTGGGTACAGATAAAAAATGGTCCCCAACATTCCTTCAACCTTTAATAATGTATTAACTTTTTCTTATCCCACTTTAAAAGCTACTGCCACTCCTTAAAGTTCTTCCTCTGCTTGATGCAAACCAATGATAGGACTCTTCTTAAATAGTCTAACATATTTTCTACCAGCAGTGGATGCATGTTTAAATTTTTTTTTAGATTGTTATAAATAACTATATAAAAAATAAATATAAATTATATGCCTTAAATATGACAAACTAATTTATTAAATAAAAGTGTGCTAATTGAAAAAAGTGTAACTAAATACCCACCTGTTGAAATATTTTCATGGATTCTTTAAATCATAATTGTTAATAATCAGAAGATTAATTATACATATTAATTTAATGTAGTGAAATAATCTGACTTTACCTGGGTTCTAGCAAGGAGCAACTGTTGAAAACTTTCCACCTCTTTACTGTCATCTGCTGCCCTCTCCTGGACAGATTGGAAAACAACAACAACCTAATCAGAATTGACAAGTGAAAACAAATACTAAAAATATTCTAGTACAAAAGAAAAGATTTGTGTTAGATTAAAAACCTGCAGAGATGACAAAATAATTACAGAACCTTTTGTGCCCTGCAAATCATCCCAGCAAATTACAGAGCAAACATTATTAACAGTGGACACTAAATACGGAGTAATCCTCACCATCAGGACGCTGAGCATCATGTCGTAGTTGTTGATGAGGAAGATCAGCTGATCTCTCCTGGAGGGAAACTCTGCTGCCATCTTCAGCACAAAGTTTTCAACCTCAACCTGCAAAGAAAAAATGTTTTTTTTTGTTTTACTCCATTGCAAAAACCTGCTAAAGAACCACAACTGAGAAATTTCAAACTGACCAGTCTTTATTTGTAATTTGAAATTCTGAATAATCTTTCTCACACCTCTCTCCACTTGTATACTACGTCAAACTGAAATACTTTTTTGGCAACAGATAAGAACCAGATGTGTGTTACCTGCAGCTGCCCCAGCAGAGCGTTGGTCCTCTCATTAGGAAATGTTTGATTGATGCTCACAATGGCGGAGGAGAACTCTGCATACCGCCGAGTGATCTGAAATTAGAAAATATAAACTCACACCACAAAACATTTTCTGATATACTTTTCCTTCGACTCAACTTTCCATTAATATGGTTGGATAAAGTAGTCTGAACAACCAGGTTCTTTAGCAAGAACCTCGCTAAAGAACCTTTGTCATTCCAACAATTTATATGCATTAATATGGAAAGAATAAAAAATGTCTCTATTAAAAATCCGGTTTTGTTTTTTTTTTGCTCTTACTTACATACAAACAGAATCTTGCGGCTGCAAGCCATAAAAACGAGGCGGTACTAAACACTGTGTGAATTTATGGAATATATGGATTTCACTATTAGAATACAATTACTGAAATAAATAAAATTTGGATTACAATACATTTTACTGCAATGCGCCTGCATAATTTTCTTTATACTGAACGCCATCTCATAAAATGTAATTATAAAGCTGGAACCATAACCGATGCAACAAGTTCACTATGATCGAGGCCAGGAGCCGTGGTCTTTGTGTCTGAACACATACGTAGTGTGGTCTGGTGTCCAGCACTCCCAGTTTCTGAGGGTCCGTGTTTCTGATGCTCTGGATGTTCATCTCCAGAATGAGTTCAAACCTCGGCCACAGCAGCTCCAACACGGCGTCCCAATACCTGAGAAACAATCACAACTTCTTCAGGTGATTCTAGAAATACAAAGAATAATGCAATCATATGAGCATCCCCCAGTTGTTCTTGTAAGAATGACTCCAATGAAAGTAGAAAATAAATAAAAACATAGGTCCATATGATGTACTTTTCATTTCAATGTGAAACTGACTTGTCAAGAGCAGGGATAGTCCTCTTGGCTGTGATGGCTCTGAATCTGAGGATAATATGGATGCAGAGAAAGATAGCGATGCTGTCGTAGCAGTCTGACACGTAGGTGGACATGCTCTTCTGCAGACGGACACGGAGAACGAGATCACTAAAGCTTTAGATGTTTAGTGTTTTAGGCAAAGTGCAGTAAATAAGTAACCGCTTGCCCAGATAGGAATTGTAAATGAGAACTATCAAATCGTCAATTAAACACGAGATAAAAAAATAAAATAAATATAAAAAAAGCTCAAATTACAGATTTATAAATCAGATAATAAAAGCCGTCGTCCTGTTCATGCATTATTAAGATATGTTTTCCATTAGGCAAATTAGGCTTACATACAAAAACAAAAGTGTGTGCACTCTACATTAGGATGAAACACATAGAGCTACACAACTGGGGATAAAACAGATGTCCATACCAGGAACATGTTGAGAGTTTTCCCCATGATGCAGTTGAAAAGGTCGAGGGCCGAGTTTCCAGTCACCATGAAAAAGTCACACAGGAAGAGGTATTCTCTGCAGCCGTTGTCCAGCAGGGCATAGTGCTGGCTGCGGAACAACGTCTCATACGGATACTGGGGAACATACAGTTAACAGATTACAGTACAATGTTTCTTAGCCCTAAGCTGAAATTATGCTAAAATACTAATATTTAGTTTACAAACACCATTTCCTATCCCTGCTGAAATATTGACTTTTATGGCAATATTTAAGAATATTTATCTTTCTGAGTTTATGTTACAAAATAAGAATATAATTATACTCAATTAATCCTTTGAGAAAAATTAAAAATGTTATATTTCTAGGAGAACAAGATTTACATGGTAATTTTTAGGGCTGAAACGATTCCTCGAGCGATTGGAGGACCTCGATTATTAGCCCTCTCCTTGGGCTGCCACCTTATCGTGGTGGAGAGGTTTGAGTGTCCCAATGATCCTGGGAGCTATGCTGTCTGGGG
>CAEGAE010062009.1:0-18079 GCA_903067095.1 Girardinus metallicus | reverse complement strand
AAATAAAGTCCCGGCCGGAACACGGTGCGCTAAATAATAACACATAATATAACGAGGCTTCGAGGCAGATCAGTTTTCCTCGAGGAATTTTAATAATCGAAGTACTTGAATCACTCGAGGAATCGTTTCAGCCCTAGGGCCAACATTTCTCCATAGTGATGGAAAAGATCATTTGTCAGTAAAAGTTAGAATGTTTAGGAAGCACAAACTTTTCCACATACTGCCAAGTTGGTTTGAATAGTTTTCCTTTTTCCACTGAATGAATATTGCTCGTATAAACGGATACAAATGCAGCATTAACATATTTTTCAATGTCAAAATATGTGTCCAGAGAAATTATCTTTATGTATAGAACTTAAACACAGAAATAAAGATTTGCACCTTTTTTTTTTTTTAAAAAAGTGCATATTAATCAAAAGGTAGAATGAGCTTCCACCTAAACTCATTTCTTGTTGTGTTTGCATTTCAGATAGAAGAACTTGAACAGATTACTAGGCTTTTAATAGAAATATAAGAAGGTATTTAGTGTTTTCTCTCATAGATCCAGTTTCCCATTGGACAAACAACAACATGAAGACGTGCTTACTGCTGGTGAGGTCTGGTGGGTTGTAGGAGTTTGTCAGAAAGAGGTTGTTTGGCTTGGCCACCCTGAGGTACACAACCTCAGCAGTGTTCTTCAGAGCTCCCACCGCATCCTCGTGCATCACATCCTCCAGACACACGTTGTTCACCTGGATTTGTAACGGAATGCAGGTAAACATGAGCAGGATTACATTAAGTAAAAAAAAAAAAATTACAAGAACTCTTAATAAGATAGTTCAAAGTTTGTTTTTTTGGTTAAAATGTTAGAAACAAGTATCTCATCTGCAGCAGACAACTTGCTCGATGTATTAATATGGTCAAATCTGGGCCTCAAATGTGTATTTATTTTGTACAACTCCATAATGTCCAGCGTAAATGTCTTTTTTTTTCTTTGCAGGATCACATGTTTCATTGTGGCTGCAGTTGAACAACATACTTCTATTTAGTCTGAGTAATATGGGAAAGATGTTGATTATTTTCATGGAAAACTGAAGTAGAAAGTAGAGACGTTCCTGGCATGACAAACATAGTGACAACAGGACATATAAAGTATTCCTAGTAAAAGTAACTTCTTGATAGAGAAGTAAAGAGATGTAAAAAAAAAAAAAACACACAAGAAAAACAACTTTTGTACCTTTTCTAGTTGTTTTAGTTAATGTCACAGTGGATTGTATGAGGATAAGTGCTTATGCACAAGATAAATGGCTGTTTGTCCCCATAGAGAAATTGGTTCATAACATTGTCAGCATCCATTTACATGAAAAGACAGCAACATACAAACACACACAATGACGTTAACAACAAATGGAGACAAACAAAATGTCCAGAAACCATAATCAAAACATGTCTAATGTAAATAACCCCCTAATCAAAACAAGATGACAGTTTAAAGGTCAATAAAATCATTTTAATTATCTGAAGTAGTCTTAAGACAGTAGAATATGCATTTGCTTCAGTCTCAGACTCAAAATCAACCAACCAGGACAGTTACTATCTGCTGCAGTTAAGATAATTAGCTGCTCATAACCACCAAATCATTAAAAAAAATGCTCAACTATTAATTTAAGGCAAACATAAAGCTGTATATTTCTCACTCATTCAAAACACAATACTAGACAAAGTAAAATGTATTTTTTAGAACAATGCATTAGTTAAACATGGAATTTGTCATTTTATTGCTTATATTGACTTATGTTAAACGAAAAACACATTTATCTCATTTTCTTTTTCCATCATTCACCTTTGACAGTCTTTCTGTGCATCAGTATCTCTGTCACTATGTTTTAAACCAGCTAAAGGTGTAACTAGTTGAGCAAACATGTAGGCAGAAGCAGTTTTAAGGTAACTGCTTCTTGAGCACTACTTTAAAAAATTTGATCTGGACATGCATATTAGTGATGAAAAACTCTCAGAACAAAAAAATGTGTTTAAAATTAAAGCCTTTGAACTGAGAATCGTTTTGGAGTTTCAGGTGTGACTTTCTGTCTTGTCCAGCAGATGGCAGTAATGCTTCTTGAGAATCATTTTAGCTGCAATACAAATAAATATTTACAGCTCTCAATCCGACACACATATTAAGATGGAAATGAAAGTATTGTCTGGCAGTAAAATTCACAGCTGTAATTATCTTGGCTCTGGGTAGTTACTGCTTCAGCACACAATATGTGAGTGTGTAAATGTGTGAATATGCATCTATGTGTTCAGAAGATGTGGGTCTCAGACAGTCTGTGACATGTGTTGTTTGTGTGTGGGCACGCTGGCACATTTTAAATTTTTTTGAGTGACCGACCGCTAAGATTTTGTCCCCGATCTGCAGGCGGCCGTCTTTATGAGCCGCCCCGCCTTCGATGATCTTGGTGACGTAGATGCTGTTATCTCCCGGTATGTGCTGGTTTCCCACCCCTCCGGCGATGCTGAAACCTAATCCTGAGAAAGAAGAGAGATACGAGGGGAGCAGAAAGTGTGGGTTAACACACAGCAGATTTGGTAAAATCCTGAGGGCAGAGCTTACGCTGGGTGCACGGCATCTGAGCGCTCGCTCAAGAGGGTTGACGGTTTACACGCTGTAGTCGCTTACCTTTAGGCCCTTTGATTAGTTTGATTTCGGTGACTTTTTCTGCTGCTGGTTTTCTGCGGAGAACATAGAGGCGGACAATAGCACCTGCCTCCTTCAGGGCCTCTACAGCTTGGCTGTGTGTCACCTCCCTCACATCAACATCATTCACAAAGAGGATGCAGTCGTTCACGCTAAAAAAACGGAGAGAGAGAGGGATGCAGAGATAGACTTTTGGTGGGAAATGCAAAAACACAGAATGAGTTGTTCAATAGTTGTTCAGAGGCTATGTTAGAGCAGATAGCATTTTTAACTCTTTAAAATACCTGGTATTAAAGTATGGTAGACTGCACAGCTCAACTGAGAATACATCATCATTGGGTCTGAAATAGAACAATTAGCTAAACTATGCAATTTAAATGATAGCTTGCAGAATTTTGAATAGGTGTAGATGGAGTTTTAACTACAGAAAACCATTGATCTCTAGGAAATCATCCTGCTGTTATTGACTGATTATGGTTTTACTATGAAACGTAGCACTGGAAGCACCTAGCTCTTAAAAATTCATCCAACAGTGATCCAGCCGGCTGGATAAAATGTTCTCAAACAAGCTCCAGAAAGCACCACATGTCCTCTGTAAAGCACAATGTTAGATCAGTGATGCTGCGGGTCTTTGTCCCTTCCTAAGGCTCTAGAAAGCATGTACATCACAAACTCTTTGGAAATACCACATTTCAAATACAAAGTTATAATTGACGACAGTGATCCATTGGGTATTTCGACATAACGATCCAAAACATAAACGATGGTTTGTAGGAGTTTGCAACACTCCAAATATGGTATTGGATGTGGGAGTTTCAACCAGAGAAAGCTGACCCTGTTTCAGAAATAAACCAATCCCTGTTGACGCTGTGTGATTGTTTTTATAAAAGCTGTCACTTTTTTTTTTGCTCTTCGCTCAGAGTTTATGCATAAGTAATTTGGTATCGATAAATAAAGCTGCATTTATAACACGAACTGCAGTAATCTTTGAGAAATATTGTCCTTTTATTATTGTGCATTTACTTGTGTTTGCTGGTGTTGAACTGCAAAGACTAATAAAAGGCTTTCCTGCTTCAGTCACTTCAGACAGACATTTTTAGATCAGTTGGAAATAGGAAGATGCCTGTGCATATTTTGTCTATTGCAGCATAATCAGCAAAACGATCTATAAGCACATGTACTTATTCTGTGAGAGAAGCTCTGTTCCATTGTGTCTAAGAGGAAGACAACGCTTTTATTGTCTATAATGGGAAAATAAAACCTTTATTGTATTTGACTGTAATGACCTCCTGCTACCCTTTAATGACTTAATTTCAATTACACATTTAATTTTCCACAGCCCATTTGGTAAAAGCACAACATTTACATCTAAGATTTGCTGCCAGTAGTTTTCTCATATTTTGTTATAAAAAGTAAAATTGTATCAGAGTTTTTTTTATGGCTTCTCGCTGCAGGAGCATCCATGCATCCCAGTTTCATTTCTGAGTCCTGGTATCGTTTGAAGGAATGTTCTACCTGAGCCGTCCATCCTGAGCCGCGGCTCCTCCCGGTATAATTTTGGTGATGAAGATACTGGGGTCGTCCCCGACATGAGGGTTGTCTGTGCCCCCTGCTATGCTGAAGCCCAGGCCCGAATTGCCCTGCAGAGGAAAAACACAAATGTAGCACTTCTATCTCAAAAATCTGATTTTAGATTCTTGTGAGTAATTTTAAAGCAAAAATCTGAGGACAAAGATTTGAGATATGAAATTCCCAAACTCACTCTTTCCAATGTAATTTCCTCATACTCAATTTCTCCTTCTGTCCCATTTACCTGTCAGGAGAAACCATCATATTTAAGCAATTTTTACCTCCTTTATGATTCCAGATGCACAATATATTTCAATAACACACAATCCATGATAACATGTCGGCTCATCATGAAGGAATGTGTTCAAGTGTTTGTGACTGATAAGGCAGCACTTCTCTGTTAGGCTGATCTCACTTCTGAATGAACAACTTAACTAAAAATACCAACCTTCCTGCTGTAATTAAAAAAATCCCAGAGGTAACGCGAAACTTTCATAACAGCTGTTTTTAGGTTCTGACCCAGATAAAAGTTTTCTGAGTGCTGCAAGTTTGTAAAACCAACATTATTGTGGAAAGTCTCATCCTCTTTTCCGACAACTGATAATAAAGTCGACTCTTAACTCCCGTCCTTCCGTCCATTCATCCACCTATCCATAAAAAGTTTACTAAAAGCACTGAAAATGTTTCTTTTTTACCTGAAATTTCCGTAGGAACTCAGTGTTTCTACCAAAAACTGTCACACAGAGTGAAATACTCAGCAATAACTTTGTTGCATTAAGGGTTCTGAACACATATAACACCAATCAGTTCTGAGGACAGCTATATAGTATGACAAAGAAAAAAAAATAATAAAGAGCGTATTAAACTTTATCCTTACATATGGCGAGCCATCAAGTGTGTCAGTGTTCACCACCACTGGAGGAGTGTTTCCCTGGAGGCAGAGGGGAAGAAAAAAAGCTTTAATGACACAAAGTAATCACAGAAGCTCCAATATGACGCTGAAAGCTGCAAAAACAGCCAAGAGTGATGGCCTTTCCAGCTCTTAGTCATCATAATACAGTTCTCACTCTGCTAAAAGACAAAAAGTACCACTCCACAACCATTTGTTGTTACACCATCCATTACAGACAAAAATAAACCTGGCTATCTGAAATGTTTGTTCAGACTGAGCTTCTTGGTGTTTGCTTTGTGTTGCAGCAGCTACTGGCCTAATTAAATTACAGCTTGTACGTACTGCTGTTGTAAATGGTGACTTCATGAATACTGAGGACAAAGATGTCCGCCCGCTGTCCAGTGGATCTTTTAAAAGCACAGAGTTAAATTATAATACGCAGCTGCAGTGACAGAACATGGGCGATGGTCCAGCATGCTCCAAGGATGAAGAGGACACAGCAGAATTGGTAAAACGATGGTGTCAAGTCACAACTTTAGCCCAATTATCCTCTGCGAGGACAATGGCTGTCCCTCCTGGCTGCATTTTTTTCATGAGCTGCAATGTAACAGTCAATATCATTAGTGCAAAATTAATGGATGGACCAATTATCAAGGTTTATAATAGTTATTCATCAAGAACAAGGCGTGGAACAATACGTAGAGAGTCAGTGAGAGGATAGTGATTTGGGGTATTGTTTGGTTTCAGCCTTACAGGAGGAGCTTTTCTCTTGAGCTTGTTTGAGGTGTGAGGGTGTTTGTCTTTACTATAATATGCCTTCTTAGCTTCTTCCAATGAGAATTCGAGAGAAAAGTGTGAGAAGTTGGAGGAAAATGATATATGATTTTCAGTGTTTCACCACAAAAAAAAAATACGTGGAGTTAATGTGAGTTCAGCCTCCCTATATTTTCTCAGTTACATCTAGAACTGAACATTTTGCCCATTCTTTTCTTGCAAAATATCTACAAGTCAGTCAAACTTAATGGATAGTGTATGGAGATAACTGGTCTTAAAATAGTATCTCAATTATACCTAATGAATAAGCTTTCTGTTGTAGATCTGATATGTTTTAAGCTGTTTTCCTGCCGAAAGACTAATAATCTTCTCATCCTTCAACCCTGTCTCAAGACTTCAGTAGCCTTGCTCTTCAAGGTTTTCTGAAGAAAGTAATTCCAACAGCATGATGCTGCCATCGCCATGTTTCACTTTTCTTGTCTCCCACATAGAAGTTCCCAACTTTCTTCTTCATCCCTTCCTAACAATTTGGTGACTATGCATCATATTCCTCCAAACACACAATTAAGCTCTATTCTTTGTTGGTTTATAACACAGGTCAGCAATCTTTATACTTCTATCCTTCTAAACATGTTTGTTTTTTTTCCCTGAAAACCAACACAACCTTGAAAAATAAAGACAGCTCGTGAATTTTTATTCAGGTCTTAGACAAATTTAACTTTCAAAAAGGGATAATTACATCCACTAAAATCCACACCTATTGAAGATAAGGACACAGAGCAGGTGGTGTCTGACCTAATAATTAAAGCAGATAAAAGCATTATTTTGTGGACACTTTCAGCTGATATCGTCTAAGAACATTTACAATGTTATAATATGCCTTTCTTATTAATTTAGCTTTAAAAACTTTGCTCAATTTTGAAGAATTACTGGACAGCCACCTACCAAAAAAGCTCCACTAATCGCAGATTCCTGCGCTATTCCACAAGACCTTGGGGTTTTAATGTAACAATATCTAAACAACCTAAATACTTTTGTAAGACAGACACTATTCATAAAATCACTGCAGCATCCCTGATCTTAGCTCCTCCAGAAGCTTTTCTGGAAGGTGCAGCAAAATCGAACCACAATATGCCAAGCTGAGTAAGAAAGCATAGGCTTGCATATTAAAAAGCTGAGCTACATTATTGTTCACTCATGTTTCTGTCTAGGACGCTCTCTGTTGTCAAGGTAATCCTGAAAGATGGAAACACACAGTGAGGCATTTGTTCGTTGGAAAGCACATCCTGTGCTTTACCAAACTGATTAACATGGAGAAGACAGTGTATCTAAAGTGCTTACAACAGCAAAGAGCAGTATGAAACCAGCCTGCTGACCTTCACAGACCTGACAGCTGCGACACACACAAACAACAAAACAGCCACACTCAATTCATTTCCCAGCTCTTAAGATAAACTGCCTGCCAGCAACGATCCTTCAGCTATGCACAGAGAGACTGTATATCTGTAACATGTTTTAATCAAAATGTTTTTTGTGCCAATTTTTTTTGTGATGAGATGAGAGTGGCTATACAGTTTAATTTAGTAGAGGTGACAAATGTTGGTATGAAGTCAAAGCAGCAGGAAACAAATAAATCAAATATTTGTAAAAATGTATTTTTCAAACAGAAAGTGCAATAAAGTTGGAACAACACAGATCTGGCTTTTCAACAAGGCTGTGTAATTTTTTTTACTGCGAATGTAGATATACAAAATCAAATTGTCTGCAAGCTTTTACATTATTTAAAACACTGACTAAGGAAATAAATAATTATTAGTTGTATATTTGTCATGATGCACGTGTTCGTCTATGGATCTGAAACATAAAAAGTATATAATAATGATCTGCATCAACAACTATTCTGAGGTCCCTAATAACTAAAGTAGCCATTGTGTTTGAAAAACTCATTAGGAAAAAATGTGCTTTAGATATTCACACTGATGATTTATAAATTTATAATGTGCATAGGTCCAGTCATCCAGATTTTCTTTGACTATGAATCATGACTAAGAAATACAAGGAAGAGTGATCTTTTCTTCAACTGCTTCAAAACAAGCAAACATGAACTTCTTAAGACATCTAAGTGCATCTTAATGTCAGACCTTCACAAGGGATCAGCAAAGCCCTGAAGCCTAAAACAAGATAAATTCTTCTTCAACATGTCACACAGACCACCAGACGTTGTCTCTCTAAACCTGCCAGAGTTTAACGTCACTTTGTTATGTTTATGCGATGCTTTAAATTGCCCCTTCAATCAGCGGGTACTGATGCCATCAAAGCCTGCTCACCGTAAACTGATCATCAGAAGGCAGAGCGTCTCGTGGAAAGAGACACAACCTGCCACATTAATTGAGAGTAAATGTGTCTGTGTGGGTAATGGTTCTCACCTGGTGCTCAAGTGCCTATTGTGAATGTTATTACATAGGTGAAGCTTTGAATCATGTTTTTGTGAGACTACTTCTTCTAAAAGACACTTTTTAATTTAGTCAGCCAAGTCTGTTTGTGAAAATGACTCAGGGTTACTTGCACAGAAAATATGCAACCTTCAACCGTTAATGTGTGTTGTTAAGACAGGCTGGTAGAGCACAGAGCTGAGGATATCGATTATGTTATTTATATCATTATATATTGCACTACCTATCATTGTTGCAGCAGAGACAAAAGATTAAGTCACAGTGCACTAACATTTACACAGTACTAATAGAAATAATTTGCTTTCTATTGTGATTTCCCTGCAACAATCCATAGATATGGTGACTTTTACACAATAAGAGGTTAAAGTGTAACTTGGTGAACATGTTATATCTAAGAGAGAACATAAAACTCCCCCGATGATTTCCACAAATAGCTTTGGGTGTTTTATTGCTCTCTGTTCGATTGTAATGGTGCCTGTGTAAGGGCTTCATTGTGTTGCCTGGTTCTACTGCTGAACACCACGTCAAACACATCTTTATCTGGTGGGAGCGATAATAAGTATAGCCGGCAGAAACTAAGCCTACAGTGCAGACAATTTCCCTGCAGGGAATTTGACAGTGTCCTCTCTCCCACTCTGTCAAGTCTTTCAGCATCAGGGGCTGTGAGGATTTACAGGGCTTGGCTGCTCTTTCCCACCTATATTTCAGCACAAGCTATTCAGCCAAGCTCTCCTCTGGCATGTCTCTGCAGACAGCATTGCTTTTCGTCCTACACAGAGGAATCATCTATATGCAGCAAGATTATTTCCTCAAATCAAATCTGGACAATAAACTCACATACTTAAAGCTGTGGACTTCACAGCAATGTTGTTCTGATAAAGCTTGTGTGCTTACAGTCTCCTTATTCAAGAGCAGCTTTATATTAATAAAGCAAAAATATTTAGAAACTCTTGCTAGCTGGGATGTTCAGAACAAGGAATTTTTAATTATTCACATCTGAGTCTCTGTTTAAACTCAAGTCTTTGTTCCATTTGTGATTATGAAATCATAAACTGTTTTCAGGGCAATATGCATTATTTGTATTGATCCAACCATTTTTTATCACTTGGAAATACCTTGATTGTGAAAGAGAGACTGTACTGGTTTGCCTCCACACCTTGTAATCCTCAAACAGCCGCACCAACAGCTTTGTTGCTATATTTAGAAAGTGTTCAGACTTCTCTATTGTTTGTTTCTAAAAAAGGATTATCAACAAATCTTGTGAGTTTTATTGGTGTATTGGAAACTTTCCAAGTGAAAACATTTATTTTTCTCCTCAAAGCAAATCCACTGCCATTTGGCTCCACCCTGACTTACTGTCAGTAAAATGTTATTTTTCTTTAAAGATTTTTTTTGGTGTCTGGCCACCTTTACTGACAGTAATCATACAGGAAATTGGCAAAGGGAATACGGTATGACATGTAACGAAGGTCTCAAAGTGAAAAAGCCTCTGCAGATGAGACACCCGTTTTACCACTATGCCCCTTTCCGTGCCAATAAAATGTTCTTTGAAATAAATCACTGCACTAAATAAATCCCTGAATGTGACTCACACATCTACTTATTCACCTCAACCACCATGCACCACTTTGTGATATAAGTGCATAAAAAACAATAAATAAACGTTACGAGAATTTTTTCTTAATGTTACACCACTGTGACATTTTGGAGCCTTCAAACCTAAACATAAGATTAATTAAATTGAATACTTCCTGTAGGTTTTGTTTTTAAATGAACTGGAACAACGTTAACATTTGCTGCAACCTAAACTGCTAACAAGTCATATAAAAATAAAGAGGCAGCATGCTAGTATTAGCCCACAATTTGGCGTTAAGTTTAAACTACCCTGCACGAAAACATTGTGAGCAGACGCAAGATGTGAGTTTATTAAACCCTGTAGCTGTGTGTATTGAGGCTTTTTGTGTGTTTGGGAATATAAAATTGTCTTGTGGAAACTCCTGTTAGAATATCAGTTGCTAAATTACTGTGCAGGAAACTGGATACTGTAGTCTAATGACCCATCTTGGACATGCAGAACTCAGGATTTTTCTTCCAAAGAACTGCCAAGACCTGCTGGCAAATAAGTTTGGATCTTGAAATGAAAACCTGATTTGAACCAGTATATCCACTGGTTTGGAGCTCTGTTTGCATTTACAGCTTATTAGCAAGCTAATAAGCTTAAATTAATTAATAATTTATGTTATTAAATAAATGTAATTTATGTTAGTAAATATTAATACATCTATGATATTAAAATGCAGGGTTTCCCTCTGCGTAATATAAGTCTGGCGGGCCTCCAGGCTTTACGTGTGCCCCCACCAGGCTTGGCATTTTTAATTTATCTTATCTTTTTTAAGACTTTATATTTGGTGTTTAGGTATTAATCTTACAGTCTTCCAATAACGCATAATTATCAAGTGATATTTTCAAATTTCTGTCAGCTTTAAACATTTTCTAACTCAAAAACACGGCGGGCGGCTGGATGAATGACTGCCCTGGCACCCCGAGCGCCAGGCTTAGCAAGTCTTCTGGTGGAAATCCTGAAATGTATCTCATTGGTTTTAACTTGACACAGTCTTGATTGGTCCAATTAACTACAATGCCAGTATGTTATTTTAATGCATATACCTACATATTGGACTGATTTTAATGAATTGTTAAACACTAATTACAATATTTGCTATGATCACATATGAATTCTCTGATTGAAAGACAAAAAAAAAACAAAACAGTTATGACAGCTTTGCATTAAGCACCAAGTAAGGAACCTAGGTGTCTTTAAAACTCGCCTACCATCTTATGACGTCGATACTTCTTGGCTTTCCGTACATTACTGAGGAATCTGCTGCCCATCTTCTTTGCGTACCACACAGACATGAACATCACGCTGCTGTTTCAAAAAAGCAAACTGCTGGTAATCCACATCAAACTCTGCTGGGGGCCAAATAAGACCAATAGAGGTGGCGTAAAGAAAGCTCTAGAACCCTCTCAAAGTGCAACCAAAAAAATGAGAGCAAACCGATCCAGTGGGTTTTGGCCCTGCCATAATGAAGAAACCATGGAAAACCATACTGCTTCAAATAAAAAAAAAATATCTTTTCCAATCAACACAACCCCTTTGAGCCTACATTCGGTCTAAATAAAACATGATGCCAAAGTTAGACTGCCTCAAGACACGGGATGCTGCTTTAAAACCATTTCAGATCCAGGATCACAGAGCAGAGCCCAATTAGTGGTTCCTTCTTCCTGAGTGTGCACTGGAGACTTTAGCAGAGAAGCCTCAGCTCCATCCACCAACTTCTGAGTGGTAAAAATCGCTTCTAGCCAGTGTGGTTCTTCGTTATCTCAGAGCGGATCATCCGTCATAAGAAAACATAAAAACGAGACAAAAAAAAAGTGGATCTCGCCGTCCTCCAGTCTCCTTGGCCGTGCACTGCGATGACGGTAGCTCTCTGCTACTGCTGGTCTGTGCTCAGAAAGAGAGCAGTTCATTTTTATTGCTGCCACTGTTCGGCACCCCCTCCCATCCTCACTGCTGAGGGAGAGCGCGGGGAAGTTTGATGCCGATTAATTAGCTGTCTCTCTGTGTAATGTCTGCTCTGGTGATGTGAGAGGGGGAGGATTTATTCTTTGACTGAACCTCGAAGGACAGGCAGCTCAAATTGACCGGACTCCTCCACAGAACCGCAAACTGAAGGAGACTGGACTGCGAACTTCATCCTATCAGTGCAAAAATATTTTAAACACGATGACACCGGTGTGAAGACACTCGTCATTCACAGTTGATCACTTGTGATCCGATTTTTTTGGACTCAAGTCTCCAAGAAACCTGTTCCATTTTTAGCCTCCAAGTGTGCTGATATTATCAAACCGAAGTTTTAGTATTTGTCACATCCCATGTAACAACACAGACCGAATTTGAGGTGCTTGTGTAATCAATAAAAGCATAAATAAATTGATATCCGTTATTGAGACGAAAAGTTGTTTATTATGACCAATTATGCCTAAAGTCAATAACATGTGTTATATCTAAATTGCTAAGGTGTTGACATATTCACAGAAGATCTCCAACAAATTTACATCTGCAGTGTAGCAAAAACACCATTTTTTAAATAAGTAACAGTAAATAAATTTCAACTGTAAGGGATTAAGATGATAAACTTTTCAAAATGTTTACCCAGTTTGAACGAAACAGAGCCCTACAACTCATACGTTTAACTCTAATGAAGTCAAAAACTCAATCATTTTTAAAATAAAAACTGATCCTGAAAAATTGTCAATGTTTGAATTCATATAAAAAAACAATAAACTCCATACTGGACCTGAATACCTTCTTTTAATGCAACAATACCATACATATGTATAAAAATAAAACCGTTATTTAAGCAGTGAATGTCACTTGGTAACTGATGCTGTGTCACATAAAAGGGGAATCTTCAACTCCATGCTTGTCGTTATTGCCAACCATTTGTACATTGCTTTGGTGTGGTGTGTGCTGGCTTAATCGTCTTATCTTCTACGAGTACGTTTGTAAGTCACAAAAAATATGATAACTCCAGAAATGTTATTCCTTAATAAGAGTAAACATCCAAAATAAAACGTATGCATATATCAGGTTCTGTGTCACGTCTTTGCTGAATTTATTTTCTAATTCCTAAAGACTTGAATTGAAGATACTCTTTCTCTGCTTTTCCACTAATACTCCTCGTGCTTCACAACGTGCTGACATGGTCAAGTACAAGTATTTGACTGGAAAGAAATAACCATGGCGAATGTTGAAATGGAAACCCTAAACTATCTCCAGAAAGTCTGGAGAGCTACTTCAAAACCGGGACCACTTCAGAAACTCCTTGAAGGTCTGCCTCTTCGGACCACACAGAAAACTTTAGAGCAGTCCAGCGTATTTTTAGTTTTCATCTTTAAAACTTTGGAAACTTGGGGACATTGACTGTCATGTTTAAAAGTTGAGCTTTTCTTTTCTGCGAGCAAAAATCTATCACAGTTACGTAATGTATGTGGACCCTGCATGTAGGGGCTTTGCAGAACAAATACATTTATGTAAGGGCAGACTGACGGAGAAACCTTTCAGCTGGCGGTTTCCCTGTTAAATAAACTGTTTACCTTCACTCTATAACGTCTAATGCTCCTTGCTGTTCTGAATGCAGAAATATCTCCCCCCCCCCCTATTTTCATCTAACATGAACACTGTTCCCTTCCTTTCTCTGTGTGTGCATATTTTTCCTCCTTCTTCTCCTCCTCCTCTCTCGCCTCTCCTTCCCAAGAGACCTGAGCTGCGGCTGCACGGTAATTACACTGAAGCTGCAGGGACATATTTAAACATTTATTAAAGAAAAGTCAGCAGGTTGGAGAAGATGAAGGTAAAAGCCTGATACTGACCGGACAGGAGTGTACAATAAACGAGGAAGGATCTCAACAGAGGAACAGCAATGGGGGAAAACACCGTAGAAAACAGCAGCTTTGTTAGTACAAAAAGCAGCTGGATTGGACATTTTAGTGGATGAATTTGCGTCAAACAAATCTCAAGAGTTGGCTGTTTTATCTAAAGCCGGTTTCTGAATCAGAGTCCTGCAGTAAAGGAACAAAAAATATTAAAAGTTCCACTTTTTGATAGAAAAAGAGCATTATGCTTTATAGGAACTTTCCAGCATACATAGACTTTAAAAAGTTCATACCAAAAAGCTTTTTACATAATTTTAGTAAAATGCAAGAAAAAGACTGGCAACATTTTTCTCTGCCTGCATGGTGATCTTGCCTCCCTCCAACCTCTCACCTGTTGCTGATGGTCAGTTGGCTGAAAGAGAACTATTGCACTATTTCCTTTTCCAAACTCAACTGATTAGAACAAACTTCACTTTTAAAGTGAAAAAAAGCTCATTTTAGAGACTATAAAAATGCTGCCCGTCATAACTTGGACTAGAGTGTTTGTTAAGAAGCCCACTGCAGACTAGTTAACAGGCTACCAAAATAATTAACCATTATTCTACAAAAAGCAAAATGACTAAATTCATAATATTCATCACAAATGTGGCAGGTGTTTATATTTTGCTTTTGTCTATTTACTGTATCTAACTTGAAATAATAATACATAACATGTTTTTGACAAAAAATATTATTACTAATCATTTGTTTGCCTTATTATTTTAGCTGAAGGAGAAATAATTGTTGCTTTTCTTTGTTGAATGGTATCCTTTCTATTGGGCTCTTCAACCGTTGGTTGAAAGAGCCACTTCCAACATGCTGTAGTCAAAATTTACAAGCAACTGTGAGCAAAGGCGAATAGAGAACTATGGGAATAAAATCTGCAATACAGAAAATCAAACTGTTCACAAATGCTGCATCAGTTCAAATGATTTAAAAGACATTAAACAAATTTTCCTCAACCAACCAAGACAGGGGAAAGTCTTTGATTAACAGTGCTTATAGTCAATACAACCGGCATTTTTCTTTTTTTAAAAAATGAAATTCAGGCATAATTAAAGAAAAATAAAATCCCTATAGCAATTCCCTGATGCAGCTTGCATGTGGGACGAAGAAAAACTTCTCACAAGATGAGTTGGAGAGGTTCCTGGGTAAAGTCAAGGAACGTGAACATATTTTGTTTGGGACGTCGTTTTCTGGCATGGAGGCCAATCTCTAGAGGAGTTAGTTGGACAGTGTGTCAATGTTGTGGCTTCACAGGCAGAAGAGAATAAAACATGGTGAAGATGGAGGTCAGGAATGTCTGGCAATCACCAAAAAAAAAAAAAAAAAAAAGACCAAAACAGATCAGAGTAAAATGTGAGTGTGAGGCATTTCAGATTTTACGCTTGCACTTTTTCCCATTAACATTACAAATGTGGTAGAGCAGTCCAAAACTGTAATTCAACCAGCAAAAAAACAGAAAACTGGATCTGGTCAAGGAGCCACCCGCCCCACACTGGAGCAGCCTTTAGTCGGTTCTGTTGATTAGAATTAATGAATCCTGGATTGAACCAAACCACCAAGTTACAGCGGTGTAAGCAGGACTTGCACATCAAATATAATTTCTACACTGAAAGAATGAAAATGCCTCATCTGTGTCTTGTGATGGTGTTTCAGTCACAATAGAGAAACTGGCTCTTGTAGTAAACTGCTCTTAATTGTTGGCCTATTCAACATAATATGGAAATTTAATTTGATAAACCTGGCTAATGTGCTCTATATACCTCTGTGTCTTCAAATACAGACCGCCTTTGCACTGCACCATTGGCTCTTATTTCTAATGAGGATGGAGACATTGTATGGAAAGGTAATTTCTTCATCACTTTCAGATGTTTTAATATTAGGTTGTGTAACGGCATGCACTCGTATTTATTACTTTTTCATCATGTGTCTCTGGTGTGTATAATAATTATTTTCACATCATCAACACCTTGCCAGCTCACCCTCTAAGTGTCGTCAGTGGGCCAGTAAATCTGGAAATATGCATAAGCAAGCTGCGAATATAACATGGAGCTGCTGAAGTTTCGCTTAGCTTTCTTCTTCTGCCTGCCTTGTTTGAGTGATTGAGTTTGGCCAAACTACATGTTTTATCAACAGTCAAATTGTTTTAGTCACGCCGGTCTAAAGCTAGGCTATGATTATAACTGAACCAGCTTGTGCTTAATTTGGTAATCAGGTAAAACTTTGACTACAGTGAACACATGGTCTGGTCAGATATGACCTGGGAGCCACCGTTTAGCAATTCCATTGTTAGCATGCCGACCAGTTGTTTGCGAGTTATGTGAAAAAACAAAACAAAAAAAACATTTTTTTGTCCTACCATCACAAATGTGAAGGCACAGAGGTAATGACAGTTCTCAGACCTAAATCCAATCTAAAGAGAAGCATAAGAGAGAATATAAGACTTCGGACAATTAATGATTGCACAATCTCTTATTTGAAGCATGAAGGTTTGTCGGTAAGAGTCTAAATATTAATAGGTTCTATTTTCTTTCTCTACTGCCAGAACATTGTTGTCTTCAGATGCTCCTTGTCCTGTTGCTTGGTATCTGTATTCAGTTTATGCAGCTTTATCAGATTAAGGAGTTCTTGCTATTTCTGCTTCCTGGCTGCTTGTCTGGCTGTGGAATTCTCCTGCATTTTGGTCTTTTGTCTTCATTTCCAAACTTCTGACAGATGAAAATTAAATTCAACTTCTATTTTTGGTTTCCCATAATGATTTTAGAATCTTAAAACCAATTTGGTCCTGCAAATCCACTCTACTTCATCTTGGCCATGTCTTAATTTGATCATTTCTGTTGTGACGGCTCAACTACTGTTTTGTTGCGCATCTTTTCCCACAGTGCTTATGCAGTTTGATCTAATTAGTTGTGAGCAGTGAACTTCTTCTTGCTGTTTTAATTTTCTATTCATCTGCTGCTCCGTGAGGATGTTACAGACTGAAATTTGGGATTTCAGTCTGTAACAGACCTTTGTAGATGATTTAGCAACAAGAGAAAACATTGTCACATACTCCTTCAGTCTCATCAGTATCCATTTAATTTAGATTTAGTCCAAAATATACCAAGGCAACCTAGGAAACTACAGTGCCAGCTCATATAAGAGAACTCAGAAACAAAGGGAAATGTTAACATTTTATCAAACACACAAAAACTTATTTTTTTTTCATACCTATAGGATTAGAGGATCTGTTAAGATGAGACATGTTTTGCTTTTACAGCAAAGATCTCCTCTTTTAAAGAACAACTTGTTAAACTTCTTATAATTTGAATTAATTAAAATCTTAACAGCATGACATTTAAATCTGAACTTTCTTCATTTACATGAAACAAGAGGTGATATGACTCACTGTTTGAGCGTCTACATGAAAAGATTTTTTTGCTTTACATACAATTTTTCAAATAACCGATGTCATTTCAATCTAAAGCACCTCTTTGCTAAATCATGCACACAACCCAAAGACCTCCCCCTCTCTTGCCAAACCATTGCGGTGTTTCCAGAGACAATCTTACCCATAAATCAATGGGGTCCTGGACTGAAACTGGCAAACCCTACACCATTAAAGCAATAAAGAGACAGACTGACGACACCACCTACACATCAATGACAACCACATGGGCACGATGCCACCAGCAAAGACTCAGACACACTCAAAGGCATTACTGCAATGCATCTTGAGGGTAGTACGCATTTTACAGAAGCAGCGAGGAAAATGTAATGTACTCGTCTGCAGAATGAAAGATTTCTGCATACCACTACGGAAACACATGTGTGCTTTTCTGATTGATGAGTTTATGCTGTACATGTTGTGCCCGACTCTTTAACGGTTTAAGTACAAACATACTGTGTTAGAAGATTTCTATTCAGGGTCAGGGTGGGTATACAAAAACAACATAAGATGAAAACAATAAAAAAAAAAGGGAACTTTGGAGAGTATTAGATATGGACCTTGGAAAAAATGCAATATATTTACTAAGTTTAAATTGTAACAGGTGAAAAAAAATTCTTGCAAAGTATTTTAATTGATATTTAATTGGAACTAGCACTTTAATACTGAATGTGATGCAGGCAAACAACTGTAAGACTGATATGTATAGTAAAACACAGACAAATTAAAACCTGCAGCCTGAACACACAATGTGTCCAGCATTCAAACTACTGTGCTCATTTTACACACACACACATATATATATA